>JARJHM010000791.1:0-143107 GCA_033356055.1 Carex pumila | reverse complement strand
GGGATGATAACGGAGTTCGGCAAAACAATGGCCTACATCTCCGGGGCGTCGCAACCTCTTTCTAGGTGCGCCTTTCTATTACCCAATATGAAAGGATTACAATTGTGAACCATGAGCTCTTACAAAATGGGAAGTCACGGCCAACGAGAGATGAGTGCCGGCGAGCCCTTACAACCAAGGGAAGTCACACGAGCAACTCAAGAACAAGAGAAACACTCAATAGATCACTCTAACCTAATCTAGATCAAGATTAGTGAAATAGGTTTGAGGTTGCTTGAGGGATTTTGAAGTTTTAAGCTCTCACAACAATGGAGTAGGCTAAGCTCTCAGAAAATCGCTTTTGGAATGATTAGGGTCGGCTGAGATAGATTTGAAAGTGATCCCTTCAGTCTATTTATAGTGGCAGCTCAAAAATGAGCTGTTTGACATAAAACGTTACCAACGTTTTATTAAACGTTACAATGTTTTATTCAAATGCGATTTTAGGGTTTTAAATCTCTGACAGCTTAGTAAAACGTTACAACGTTTTATAAACGTTTACAACGTTTCATGTTGGTACAGTTCAGCTGTGCTTCAGCAGTTCTAAAGCCATTAATCGTTACAACGTTTGTCAAACGTTATGACGTTTGTAAAACGTCACAACGTTTTTATAACGTTATAACTTGATTCTTCTTTTGATCAGTTTGTTGCTACTGATTATTGTAAAACGTTACCAACGTTTTGAAAACGTTCATAACGTTTTATCCCAATTTAATCAACCTCAAACATACTTTACCAAACCTTTGATTTACAATTTGTATTCTTGATAAAAGTCTTCGTGATTTCTTCAGTCCAAGCATGTTATACTGCAGTTATTACTCTTCTTGGATCTACATAATCTCAAAATAGAAGAAATCGTAAAATTCAATAATTATATGTTTTTGCGAATTAGTCAAATAGACGTAAAAGATTATTGTACGAACAACAATCTCCCCCTTTTGGCGATTTGCAAAAACATACAATGTGAGTAAGTGCATAAATCGAAAATTTTTAAAAATTAGTTACCCAATTTTGATTTTGCATGTCAAGCTATTTGTACCAATTTCTCCCCATTTTGGAAATCGACGAAAGGGTGAAAAAATTAGCACTAATTTAAAGTGCTCCCCCTCAAATTATGCACTCCCCCTCAATTTAGTAATATGATACCGATAAAGCCCAAATGAAATAAAATTGAGGGATTACTCTAGCATTTTATACGACAATTTACAAGTTCATTTCAATTAGCAATAAAAATGATTGTCAATTTGACAAATTGATTCATATATATCATAATGCACATAACAATGAACACTAGCCGACGTTTGGTAAGAATACTGTGTTTTTACCTAAAACGTTATAACGTTTGTGTAACGTTTTTGTGAAGCTCTCGGACTTTTGAAGTCTCACAAAACGTTACCAACGTTTGGAAACCGTTACAACGTTTTCATTTGCACTTTTGCAATTTTGATCCCTTGTCAGATAACCGTTGTAACGCTTTAAAAACGTTACCAACGTTTTGAATGAAACTTTTACAATGTTAGCCCCTTGTCAGATAATCGTTGCAACGTTTATAAAAACGTTGAGACATTTCTAAAACGTTGGAACATTTTTGAAATGTTTGTGTAACGTTTTGGTGCACCTTTCGGACTTTTGAAGTTTCATAAAACGTTACCAACGTTTCCCCAAAACGTTACAACGTTTATGGTGTGGTTTATCTCAGAATTTTGACTAAGTATTAGAAGTAAAAACGTTACAACGGTTTCAGAAACATTATGTAACGTTTTTATGGTGCCTTCAGACTTTTGAAGTTTCACAAAGCATTACCAACGTTTTCAAAAACGTTATAACGTTTTGTTCCTGCAGGACAGTCTTTAAATGAGCTATTTTGATTACAATTAATTATATTGAAATAAGCTATGAATATGTCTATTCTCTAAGTTCAAGCATGCCTAATTTAAATCGTAATTCATTGTGTTGTTGAGTATTTAGGGGTTTTGTGAATATATGACAATTTGTTCTTTGGTGTCGATATGTATAAATTCAATTTCACCTTTTTCTATATGATCCCTAATAAAATGATGCCTTATCTCTATGTGCTTGGTTCTATAATGAAGCACCGGATTTTTGAATATCATTATGGCACTAGTATTGTCACACATAATTGGTATGTTGCGGAAGCGAATTTCATAATCATTCAGAGGTTGGATAATCCATAAAATTTGTGTACAACAACTATTAATGATCAAAGTATTCATTACGAGATTTAATCAAACACTCCTACCTTGTTTAATCTCCCTCTTTGTTTTTAGCAATTTGAATAAATTAGGAGAGATTTTGTATGAATTTAAACTAGTTTAGATTTAGGAATCCAAACAACATTTGGGTTGTTGTCTCCATTCCTAAACCTACACTCTAAGGAGGTATGACCAATTTTGCAACAATAATTACAAAATGTAATTGATGGCTTTTGAGCAATAGAACCTTGTTTGAAAGTGGCATGGTATTTTGTTTTCACTTCATGAATTTTGTTCTTTGGATTAACAAATGACATATTTGTAACTCTAGATGTGACACTTTTGGTGTTGTTAGACTCAATTCTATTGTGATGTTGGGGAACATCTTTTGTTAAACCATTTCTTTGAGTTTGATTTTGTAAAACATTTTTATTTTTGAGTTCATAAAACCATCCATCCGGTCCTTTGAAATAAGTTTTGTTTGACCATTTTGGATTAAATGTGTTCCTATCACTATTTTGAAAATTTTTGTTCTTATAATTTTTATGATTATACTTATACCTAAATGCATGATTTTGTTTAGCATTTGAGGTTTGAGAGGTATTCCCTTTGTTTGACTCCTTTTGCAAAGAATTATTACCCTTTTTGGTAAAAAATTGATAAGTAGAATACTTATCACAATTAAACTTAAGTATACAATTTTTGGTGTTTGAAGTTTGTATATGTTCCCCTTTTCCTTTTGGGCCTTGTATGTGGTTAGATTCGAATGAGGATTGACCCTTCTCGAATCCAAGACCAATTTTATCCATTTTGCGATAAGATTGCCCATTGATTAAACTATCAACATAATAAGGATCTAGACTAGTGACATTTGAAAATTCACTAGGAGACCTTAATGCCCTATTTTCGGTCTCTAAGGTTTGAACTTTAACCTTTAATATGCCTATTTCACCTATGTGCGATGCTTTTAATTTTTTATTTTCAAGTTCTAACATATCATTTTTAGCAATTAATTTTTGGATAATACCTTCATTTTCAACCAATGTTCTATTTGAATTATCAATGAGAGATCGCAACCTAAGTTCATCATCATACCGTGTTAGAGTCTCATTTGTGAAATTGCTTGTATCATTGGTTTCTAACCGATTGGTACACAAGTCATGTTTGGTCTCATCAATTGAATCATTATATTCTTCACCACCTTCTTCCTCATCGGTCAATTCATCTTCGGTATCAAGATCATTAAGACCAAAATTTAAATGTACCTCATTAGTGGAGCTAGTTGAGGCTTCTATTTCATCGCCTTCCTTATTGATGTTTTTTGATTTGACAAGGTCTTTAAGGAATTCAATGGTGGTCTTATCAGTGATATTTTTGCTTGCAATAATCGAGTCGACATCAATTGCCGAGAGACCTTCATCTACACTTGCCATCAATGCAAAGTTTGTCTCTTGCTCATTTTCCGACTCCGTGTCGGATTGCTCCGCCTCGCTCTCATTCGAGAATAAGGCTTGTAAGGCTTTAGCCTTTTTCTTGGCCTTGTATCCGTCCAATTGGAAGCAAGTTTGAGTGGTGTGCCCTTTTCTATGACATGCGAAACACATCACTCTTTTGTTCTTCTCTTCTCGTTCCTTGTTGTAATTTCTTTCGAGATCTAGCATGTCTTGAAACATTTTGGATAGGAGAAGGGTGTTTTTGGAGGTTTCATGATCAATTTTGTTGATAAATTGATCATTTGAGAGATGGGTGTTTGAGGAGCTAGGAAAGTTACGGTTTTGTGCCGAGAAAGCTACGGTTTTGGATTTTGAGTTTTGCTTCAAATCACCGGATTGTCGAAGTTTTTCTTCGAAGCTCCTAAAATGTGCATAGAGGTCATCCGGTGTGAATGTGTCATGCGTGCCTTGGATTGCTTCTAGAGCACTCACCAATCCGGACCATCTATCCCTCATAAGCATCACCCTCAATAGCTTTCCTACAATTTTATTGTTAGAAAGTGGTTATCCCAATTCGGTAAATTCATTTTGGATATGCATAAGTCTATTATACATATCCTCAATGCTTTCACCATCTTCAACCTTAAAGGTTTCAAATTTTGCCTCTAGACCGGTTATTTTGGTTCGTTTGATTTGGGTATTTCCTTCATACCGGTTTACAAGAGCATCCCACATTTCTTTTGCACTTGAAGCACTACCAAAGAGTGAGGCAACCGATTCACTAACCAAGTTAATTATGGCATTAATTGCAAGATCATTGTCTTTCTTGGTTTGTTTAGATTCGGGAGTCTCGATTTTAATGTCGGTGGTAGTGGTAGTGAATATTGGTGTATACCCCTTGTTAACCACATCCCATAACTCAAGAATGTTTAGATAATTGATCATGGTTTTCTTCCAATGCATAAAATTTTTGGTCGAATTGCCAAAAATTAGGGGTTCCTTCACGGGTCTATAGGGTGCCATTTGACAAGTTGATCTAACTCTAATTAAGTGTGTCTTAATTCGAGTAACTTGCTCTGATACCACTTTGTTACACTTAGGGGCACCTCTAATTGAACAAAAACTGAATATAAATTGTAATTGAAAGTAAATAGATGAGTTTAGAGAAATTGACACGCGGGATGATAACGGAGTTCGGCAAAACAATGGCCTACGTCTCCGGGGCGTCGCAACCTCTTTCTAGGTGCGCCTTTCTATTACCCAATATGAAAGGATTACAATTGTGAACCGTGAGCCCTTACAAAATGGAAAGTCACGGTCAACGAGAGATGAGTGCCGGCGAGCCCTTACAACCAAGGGAAGTCACACGAGCAACTCAAGAACAAGAGAAACACTCAATAGATCACTCTGACCTAATCTAGATCAAGATTAGTGAAGTAGGTTTGAGGTTGCTTGAGGGATTTTGAAGTTTTAAGCTCTCACAACAATGGAGTAGGCTAAGCTCTCAGAAAATCACTTTTGGAATGATTAGGGTCGGCTGAGATAGATTTGAAAGTGATCCCTTCAGTCTATTTATAGTGGCAGCTCAAAAATGAGTTGTTTGACATAAAACGTTACCAACGTATTATTAAATGTTACAACGTTTTATTCAAATGCGATTTTAGGGTTTTAAATATCTGATAGCTTAGTAAAACGTTACAACGTTTTATAAACGTTTACAACGTTTCATGTTGGTACAGTTCAGCTGTGCTTCAGCAGTTCTAAAGCTATTAATCGTTATAACGTTTGTCAAACGTTATGACGTTTGTAAAACGTCACAACGTTTTTATAACGTTATAACTTGATTCTTCTTTTGATCAGTTTGTTGCTACTGATTATTGTAAAACGTTACCAACGTTTTGAAAACGTTCATAACGTTTTATCCCAATTTAATCAACCTCAAACATACTTTACCAAGCTTTTGATTTTACAATTTGTATTCTTGATAAAAGTCTTCGTGATTTCTTCAGTCCAAGCATGTTATACTGCAGTTCTTACTCTTCTTGGACCTACATAATCTCAAAATAGAAGAAATCGTAAAATTCAATAATTATATGTTTTTGCAAATTAGTCAAATAGACGTAAAAGATTATTGTACGAACAACAAGAGTGGGAGAAGGCCCGAGCGAGATCGTCAAGTGGTAGAAGGCGCGAGGGAGTGGCTGCAGGAGAATGGGGCAACACGAGATTAGTTAGAGAGGGAGGTGAAAGACATCGTAACAGAGGGAGAGTTTAATTGAAATGTCTGTCTGTCTCTGTTAGCTTCATCTAGTGACCATATTTTGTAGGAATCTTAAAAGTATATTTGACAGCTAAAAAACACGTAGCATGTATCGACAAAATATATATAGTACCGTAGTCCAACTCCATATATAATTATTCTAAATAATTATATTTCTCGTATTTTGATAGATAAAAACTAATTATTTGTAATGTCATACGAGTCAGATAAATTAAAAAATATTTATAATAAACTCTTTATTAGTGTGATAATGTAGAATTTATGTCATTTGACAATAAAATATGAAACTCTTTTTTATTCTAAAAATTACAAGTGACATCTAGCAATATCCATTGTGATTATCTAAATAACACTGATAATGAGTATCATACTATAACGCGATCCCTAAGTACCAATTGTTTTCTGTTAATTCTATGTATAATGATATTAATAAATAGCTTCAAGGTAAAAACTTGTCATCCTTGAAAATTTATTTGTTTTTTAATTCTGAAATAATTCAGTGATTATAATTATGATTAAGGGGAAGCACATTTTGTTGAGCCAGTTCCACTTTTATTCCAAGGTTGTCAATCCATATTTGTGACAAAGCAAAAAAAAAGTATTGATCTTTGAAATTGGTGCCGTCAATCACTAGAGATTCTCCAAAATATTTGAATAGTTGCATTTTGTAGCACGAAAGAAACCACAATCACAACTCCAAAAAAAATAATCTCGGAAATTTGGAGAAAAATAATTAAATAAAAAGTTGAATAAATAAGAAATAAGAAGTAAGAAACATGAGAAGGGTAAGAAAATAAACCATCGTTTTAAAGAGCAAATCTTCTACAGTTCTACCCATCGGATGATTAAGAAATAATTATTGGCTTTTGGGAGCTCTCGATTTATCCGTTTGATTAGATTTGCAAAACATACATAATTATATTTTACAGTTTTTCTCTTCAGTCGAAATTGGTTTGTGAATTATTAAGTTTCGAATATCAAATAATGCAACTAGTAGCTTCAACCATCAATATTTAATAATGTAGGAATCAAACTCATATCTTTATACTAAAGTGATGATTTTTATTTGTACGGTAATTAATAATCGAGGAGGGTTCAAATGCCTCTATTTTTTAAAACTTTAATAACTCAAAATTTTAAACTTAAAAGTTAAAATAAAATCGTTAGATGTAATCTATGTTATTTTTTCTATGTGAGAGGTCATGGGTTCGAAACCCGGATGGGGGAAATTCTTTGTTGTAATAACAATGGTATTAAATAGTTGGATGGCTTGACCTCCAACCTTTACTAAAAAAAAATAAGTTCAAAAATCAACGTCTATAAATCATCCACATTAATGTATTTTTTACAAGCTCTTAATGACAATCAAAATAAAATTGAAATGTTATAATTTTTTACATATGCCTAGATAAAATGACATATATCATATCTAACGATTTATTTTGGACTTTTAAGTTTTAAATTTTGAGTTATTAAAATTTTAAAAAATAAAAACACAGTGAAAACACAAAAAATAGAGGCATTTGAACCTCCAGAAAATTTGAGATAGTCAAGTAGTCAACCGCATAATGAGTGGCGTATTAACAATATTATGCGTTTAGACAGTTCTTTATGTTACCGATCGAGATAATATAATGAAATCCTCTCCTTTACAGACCCCTAAATTGAGTGGGCCACGTTTGATTGCTACATGTTGCCACGAGTATGGCCTATCTCTGCTTTCCCTTGTACTCTTATAGCGTGCGTGCCACGTGGCACGTCATTCCGCGGCCAAGGAGTTTTGTAAAACCGCCTATGAGAAAATGTTAAGCAGGACTCTTTAAACAATAAATTATTTTTCTTTTCTTTTTTTTGAAATTGCTTGGTATTGGTTAAACAATAAATTATATTAGGAAAAAATTATGATGTATAACTCTTTTAAATATATTTCAAAATTTAGTTCGACTCGTTATACGAAAATTAAAAGGTATCGCTCACTATGAGCACTTGATCAACCTGTGAATTACGCTTTGCCTCTTCTACTTTCTCTTAACCTTTTTATTTTCTGCAAATTTTTCTTGAATTGCACTTGCCCCTCTTCTTCTACTTTCTCTAAACTTTTTTTATTTTCTGCATTTTTTTCCGAATTTTCTGTTACCCTGTGAATTACGCTTGCCTCTCTTGGCCTCTTCTACTTTCTCTTGACTTTTATATTTTCGGTAAATTTTTCCTGTAGGATATTATGTAAACTGTACCATACAACTAAACGTGTAACAGGTTGGAATCAAAGAGCAACGGGTAGAAAACTTCTCGCCAAATAATTTATGAGAAATATTTGAGTGAAAACTTCACCCTGCCCTATGTATCTTATTTTCCCCTGCCATACGGTCAACCGGGATTACCGCCTTACCATAATCTCTCGCCTCTCTCTGACACACACACCCAAGCACGGACACTGAGCTCTAGCCATGGCTGAAACGGATCGGGCTGGGCCGAGCGAGCAATTAGCAGAGGTTGAAGAGAAGCCGTATCGTGATAGAACCAGTGCTTTTTGCGAGATAGGGAAGAGGGAGCTCGGGCTATCTCAGTCTATGGTTTTTTCTCGCCGAGCCGGTGGCTCAGAGGTGGAATTCCATTTTTCTTTTTGTTTAATTGTCGGTTTTTCTAGTAAAATTGGTTCAAGAAACCGTCTAAGGTTTGGGAATCTGGTTTAACAAACTGTATATGGAAGAGATGAGCTGATGAATTGATTTTGTGGTCCTTCCAATTATAATCGAAAACTTGGTAATTCCTATTTCTTTTGTTGAATTGGGTAAAATTTCCAGAGTTTTTTCCCCTCTTTCTGGTTTATACTAGGGTTTTGTTAGTGAACTTGACAAGGGGCTTCTGATCAAAATAACACCTATTGTTTGTGCTGGTCAGTTAAATCTGTCATAGTTAAATCCCTCTTTGCAAATGAAAGCTAGACCATTTTGAATGAGGATGTATAAGTAATGCTTTTAAAATTCAGCTATATTAGAATAAGATCTTACTCAATCATAAATCAATTATTTCACTAAAACATTGTTTTTTTTTTACCGAGTACCTACTTAATTATATGTTAGCATTCATTAGATGTTTTGTATGTTGTTTCAAAGTTGATCAAGTCATATTTTGAATTGGTTGTCTATTCTATTATTCTCTTGCAGGTTCTCATTAATTGTTTTTACTCCTAAATTTGTGCACAAGTGAACAAATGCTCAGGAGGTTGACTGTTTAGTTTAACTCGATATCTGACTGTACGTAAACGAACCAGGCTCTGTTAAAGCTTAAGGTGATGGCAAAAGGTTGCTTTTGTTATTTTATTCACTTGCACATGAGAAGAACTGATGGCCTAAGCTTGTGCTATAACTTTACAAATTGCACATAGGTAGGTTGATGTTGTCAGAACATGAAAATGTACAGAAAATATATATTTTGCATGTTGGGCATATAATTTTATATTTTTAAATTGACACAGGCACTAGTTAAGCGCATGACTCAATATGGGAAGTTGTACGGGCACAAAGGTTGTGTAAACACAGTGTGCTTCAACTTCAATGGAGATGTTCTTGTGTCGGGCTCTGATGACAAGGACATCATATTTTGGGACTGGTCAATGAAAAGGAAGATGTTTTCTTATAATTCTGGTCATAACGAAAATGTTTTCCAGGCACGCATCATGCCTTTTAGTGATGACCGTACTGTCATTTCATCTGGTGCTGATGGCCAGGTAACTATCTTTTTATTTATTTTCTACTATTTAATGACCATCAAGCCTTTAATCTTTTGCAAGTTGTTATTATTTACATAGTACATATGTTCTTTGTTGGCACCAAATTGTTGCATAGTTGGACATAATTTGAGGGTTATTTTGTTATTTAGTATGTACTGTTGCACATAATTTGAGGGGTATTTAGTAATTTAATATTTACATAATTCGGTGCTAATTCAGTTTTATATCTAAGGAGTTACATTTTTTTTTCTGCTATTTAGTCATGACAAAATATTTCAACTCCATGGTGAGTTTTAATGCTTTACTGTATACCCTTACTCTTGTAACTAACACAAACCAGCCACTTATCTGACTTATATATTGGATTCTGAGTTATTATAAGAATCAGTAGGGGCAAATTAACTGTGAAAGATAACAATTATAATCAGGTTAGAGTTGGTGAAATTAAGGAGGATGGCGAAGCAAACACAAAGCAAATTGGGTCCCACCGTGGAAGGGTCCACAAAATAGCCATT
The DNA here is from genome assembly GCA_033356055.1 of Carex pumila. NCBI lineage: Eukaryota > Viridiplantae > Streptophyta > Magnoliopsida > Poales > Cyperaceae > Carex > Carex pumila. Next base: position 132,893 of record JARJHM010000791.1, on the reverse strand, counting down.
GAACCTGGTAGCCCGCATGTATTCTACAGCTGTGGGGAAGACGGGTTGGTTCAACATGTATGTGTCTTTACCGTCTAAGTTTCTTTTATATTCTCTTTAGAATCTGTGCACTTTAAGGCTCTAAATTCAATTAATGTATACAAGCTAAACTTATTTCTTGGATGGGTCAAGTGATAATATTGCTATCTAGATTCAGAAGCTTAATGCTTGTGTTTTTATTGGAAAGAACTCTAGCCAGTAATCCTGACTGGATTCGAATGATCAGGTTGGATGTATATTCCACTTTAATATATTTATTTTTATTTTATGAGACTATTTATGTAGTTTATGAGAGGACGGTTCAAATGCCTCCATTTTTTGTGCCTTCATAATGCCTCCATTTTTTAGAAGTTAATTACTTAAAATTTAAAACTCAAATGTCAAAATAAAACTGCTAGATTTGATTTATATTATTTTCTCTATGCACATATAAAAGATTACAACATTTCGACTTTGTTTTTATTGGTATCAAGAGCTTGTAAAAATACATCCATACAGATAAATGCTGGATGTTGATTTTTGAACTTATTGATTCATATAATAACAAAGCTGAAAATTGATAATTTTTGTATTTGCACATATATAAAATAATATAGATTGCATCAAACAGTTTTATTTTGATATTTGAGTAAATATTAAGTTATTAACTTTTAAAAAATGGAGACATGATGAAGGTACACAAAAGGGAGGCATTTGAACCCTCTCATGTTATGTTATCAAAGCATTTTTTATGCAGAGTTCATTTCATAGTGTTAGTATTTTAACCAAAACTTCATCTACAGTTTGACTTGAGGAGCCCAATCCCCACCAAGCTGTTTATCTGCTCCTTCACATCAGGAAACAGGCGGTTACCTCTTAATGGGATAGTGATTGACCCACGGAACCCAAACTTGTTTTCCATTGGAGGAATTGATGAGTACGCCCGCTTGTATGACATTCGCAAGCATCATCAGACCGACAAACTAACAGACCAACCTGTTGAGCTCTTCTGCCCTAATCACCTCATCAAGTCTGCCGGGATCCACATTACTGGCTTATCCTACTCTAACACCAGCGAGCTTCTTGTGTCATACAACGACGAACTAATCTACCTCTTTACCAAAGATATGGGTATTGGACCGGATCTGAAATCAGTCTCACAAGATGACTCAGTGAAGAACAAGCAGCCGCAGCCGCAGGTGTATGTTGGCCATAGAAATGCACAGACAATTAAAGGACCGAGTTTTTTTGGGCTGAAGGATGAGTATGTGGTTAGCGGGTCAGACTGTGGTCATGTGTACATATGGCGAAAGAAAGGAGGTGATCTCATTTCCATGATGCACGGTGACAAGCACGTTGTTAACTGCATTGAGTCACACCCATATTTCCCTTTCCTTGCTACTAGTGGGTTTGATAAGAGCATTAAATTGTGGACCCCGACAGCTAGTCGCAGCACACCTTTTCCCAAAAATGCAGAGGAGGTATTTTTAGCTTGGAATTTTTTTTAATTTTGAACTTAATATTTCCAAAATAAAGGTGTGGATCTTTATAAACAATGCCCGATATTCAGTTGTACACATTAATATCTTTATTGAACCATACAAGCCTTGAGTATTGGTTATTGAACCCAACAATGGTTGTATTTCTCCTTGCCACACATTGTTTGGAACAATAGAACATGCAAATTTGCTTAATTGATTCGGTTCCTTGATTAGAAAGAAGACAAAACAAATTTTTCTGTGGAAAGTAATAGTTTTCAAATTTAAAAACAAGTTTGCAATCACAGTACTGTAACTCCTCAGTAAATAATAGCTGTTAATACAACAGATTTTGGATCTTACTCCTAAATACCATAATATTTTATTTTAATTGGCAAAAGAAAATACACAATCATACCAGTTCTTTAGCTATAAAATTAACATCTGTTTTTCAGCTGTTCATTCTGAGTTTTCATTCAGGTTAGGGAGGCCAACAAGAGTGGGAGAGAAGCTCAAGCACGGACAGCACTAGGTCCTGACATAATAATGCATGTGTTAAGGTTGCAAAGGAGACCAGCCCTGGCGTACATCGAGCGAAGTCCAACTGTCGCTCCCGATCTTGGAAGCGACGATGAGGAGAACAGAGAGGCTATCGTAGTTCGCTTTTCAAATGATGAAGATGATGAAGATGATGAAGATGGAGACCCTAGAGAATGCTCCATTACTTAAACAGAACAAAGATTTTATATCTGAGAAAAGGGCGCTTCAGATTTCAAGGCTGTGTCATAAAATAAATACAGGTGTTTGATAGAGTTTTTTTGTACATGGGAAGGTAGTACATGCCTTTTAATTATGTGCTATAAACTAGTTTAGCTGAATGTGTTGTATGTAAGAGGTACCGTTGCGTGTGTGCTTTCTGATATCGTTTTTTATAGTTCTAACCTGAGAATTTGTAATAGCCGTTTTTATCCCTCGGCTATTTTGAGAGGTTCTCTGCCGAGTTTCTCCGTTCCGTTTGCATTTTTTTGCTTCCTTTTTGCCCTCCATCCGGGCTTGTGGCCTGTGGAGGATTAATTTGAAGATTTTGGGATGCATTCTTGGTTTGTCTTTATATTTTTTGTATGATTTATAGGGGATAAACTGTATTTTGTGTGTGGGCTATGTTCATTAAAAGGGAGTTTTAGTGACTATAACTTTGAAAATTAGTGGATTAGTTCCAAATGTTAAATTTTAATGGTTAAAATTAATATACTTTATGAGTGATGTGTGCATGTGTAAAACTTTAAAATTTATTTAGTAAAAAATTAAACAGTTAAAAAATAAGAAAAAATAAATACATTAAAATAATTTATGAAACTTTACAATTTTATTTTTAATTTTTAATTTTATATGTTATGTTAAATGTATTAAAATCGATTTAATTTATTTACTGTAAAGTTAAATTTTAAAATTTTATGTGTACATGTATCACTTCAATTGATTGGTTTCAACACTCTGTATCACTTTGATTGATTGGTTTCAATTATTTTGAATTTGTCATTTAATACTAATTTAATACTAATATGATAGATTTTGAAATTATACTAATCAAGCCCAACATAGCACATAGTATTGTAACAAAAAAGGACTAAACAACCTTAATCGAGTGGTTAGTCGGTGGAGGTGACAAAACTGCCACGAATAGACTTGACGAAGGTGTGTTTCCGAATTTTTTTTTATTAATTTGTCAATTATCCCATTTAGTTTATTTTTTATTTTTTATTATAAGATCCGTAGACATTTTAGTCAGTTATTTATTAAAACAATATTTGTTATATATCGAATCATTTAGTATGTAAAATGGGTTGATTTTCCAATTAATCAATTAGATGTTTTGTCTTATCTTATCTAACCTTTCTAAATAATAATTCATGAAATTTATTAATTAACAAAAAATTAAGTCAAAATATATTTAATTAGTTAAATTAATTATTTCTAATAAATTACGAATATATGCAATAACATTAATAAAAATATCAGGGTTCTAAATAGCTAGCTATAACTTTTTTGGACCATAAACACTAAGCTATGAGATAAAATTGTGCTAACTCAGCTACGATCGCTATAACTATAATAGCTGATCGCTATTACCGCTATATGAGATCCGCTATAGCTACCGCTATGCTACATGGTTTTATTTTTGCAATTTATATGGACTTCTGTACTTCTATTCTTATTTATAATGCTATATGGTCTTCTACGATAAGTATACTACACCAAATTATATATTTCTATTTTTATTTGTGATTTATTCCATCATTCTATATCGAGAAATATTCAAATACTAATTCTTCATTTTGATTATTCTTTTTATAGTATTCATTTGTAAAATTATTATCGTTCGTTTCAATTGAAAGTTGATTTTGATTATTATTATAATTATAAAATGTTTAAATATGTATATGGACTTCATGTACCTTATAAAATTAATTGTTCTTTGTCTATTATAATATGTAATACTATGAAGTATAAATTATTAAATAATGTTATTTTTTTTTTAAAAATTTCTTATTTGCATAATTGACAAAAAGTATAGACTTAGATTAGTTATCATTTAGTTATTACATCAATTATCTGATATTAATTATGTTGATAATTAGTAAAAATATAGAATATAAAATTTGAAAAGAGAAAATCGTTATGTGTGATAGCTTTCGTTATAGCTATACTATTCTCAATAACTTTTTTTGTTTTTATGCCATTATAATCGCTATTTAGAACCTTAAAAAATATAAAATTGTACGTAAGTTTCCAATTAATTAACCGTACTAATTGACAGTATTGTCTGATCGACGAACACATACCGTTATACAACACTGGTTTTACTCTGTCCTGCGGCTCCTGCTCCTGCCCTTTGATCCTCGTTTGATCTTCTCTTCTGTGGCCACTTGCGAGTGTCCCATTCCACTTGTTTCTATAGACTTTCTGCGGCACAAGCGCTATAAGCTTTCCTGGGGGTATAACATTTCTTACGAGAAATTCTCTTTTTGTTCAAGTTAAAAAAAAAAAAAAAAAATTCTCCTTTTGTTTGTTTATCTGTAAAGCTCAGAAACATCATTCTCCTTTTTCCGTTAGCGGGGATGACTGGATTTCTTTAGTGTCATTTGACTCGGTCTAATTTTACAAGCATCCGGTAAACACGACACCAAAGAATTGGGCAGAAGTAAATGGTTTGTTCAAACGACAAAGGAAAAAGAAGTTGGTGTTCTAGGTAGGGGTGCAAACGGATCGGATAATATCCGACTACAGTCGGATCAATATCAGAAAATTAGATATGGATGTTCAATATCTAAATATTCGTGCGGATATAGATACAAATACGGATGTGATTTTAAATTTTAATTATCCATATCTGAATAGTAGATATATATTATATGATTTAAAATATATTATGAAAATATTTATATATAAATTTACAGATATTCGATCCGTATCTGAAAAATAAAAATGAATACGGATATAGTTTTACCACTATCCGATCCGTATCTGATCCGTTTGCACCCCTAGTTCTAGGCAGAGAGAAGAGAGAGGTACCGGCTGTATCCAATCCAACGGGTTTTATTCAGTTATGATCCTTCTCCGATTGTTGGAATTTAAGTTTTAAGTAAGTTTTTCAGTAAAATGTTTCAAATTTTTTGGGTAAGTTTCTTAGTAAAATGTATCCAGCTCAACAGGTTTTATTTAGCTATCGTTTTTCAAAGTCTCTGTGACGCTTTTAAAGTAATTACGACAAATAATTATTTCAATCCACCACCACTCCAGTGGTCGCATCGTACCCGCAATAACAATAGAGAAAAGTTACACTATAGTTAGGGATATACAAAAATTCTGTCAAACCATCTGATCCGTCTGATCTGATCCGACCCGTATTTTACTAGGTTGAGATGTTACTGAATTGGGTATGGGTTAGATTTTAACAAACCTGTTACTTTGAATCGGATTATGAATTTGCTCTTAATAACCTGTTTATATCTGAATCCGGACTCAAACCTAACCCTGACTGACTGGGCCTCACCATTTGATAAAATCATCAGATTCGATGAAAATTTGATTGAGTTTTCGTCACTAGTTCGTAAATAAAACGAAAGGGGATGCAAAAATGGGGAAGAAAGATATGAACGGTGGGACCACGATATAAACCTTTAACTTCATTCCAAAGAAATGGACCAGATTCTTTATAATGGACCGGAACTTTACTGTTCAAAATTAGACTGAACTTTAAAGAAAGAGGTGCGAGCAGGAGTACAATTAATAAATGAGCCAAACTTCTATAAAACTGGCGTGGACTTGACTTCACCAGCATCACTATAATCATGTTATTCAGATCCTTTGTTGCATACACTATGTGGCAATCATTAGGCATACATTCCCATCCTTACTTTTTGCTGGGTATTTATATATTGGTGCATTCAGAGATAGATTTTAAGAAAGCTGGGTGTTCTAGATGTCTGAAAAATATTGAAAACCAAGATTTAATGTTGCAGTATATGTCCAAGCTACAATATAATGATTAGATAAAAAAATATTTTATCATTTTTAAAAATAATAACAAACAATTAGTTCAAAAATAATAAAAACAATAACAAACTATTTGTAGAGGTGTATAATGGGTAGGTCGATGATATTTTATTAAAATTTTCAATCAAAATTATAACTCGTTTAACCCGTCTTACCCGCATAACCTGTATATAAAAAAATAGATGGTTGGATTGGGTTATGGATGGGTCAAGTAAAGAATTTTTTTAACCTAGTGTAATCGAGTTGGATTCAAATTTTAATAAAATATCACCGATCAGCCCATTGTACACCCCTAACTATAGTTCTTATTAATTATATGATTTTCTTTTTCAGTTCTCGCACTCATCTCCGTATCAATCCTCATAAATATAAATATTTGGAACATAAGATATTAATACTTGTAACCAGTGGTGTAGCCAAAATTAGAGTCAGGAGTAAGCAGAAATCGGGTTCAAATTCGAATCGCCTCCATCGCATACCAAATTGCATCTCTGCCTATCGAGTCGGTTGTAATTTCTAAATTACTAATTGATGTCAAAATTACTAAAACAATTACTTGTAATTTTTAAAATAATTGGTATTAATTGGGTGAAGGAGTATCGATACTCCGAATTGAACAAAGATTTAAAAATACCCTTCTTCCCTAATTAGATTAAACGACTCACACATCCATCTCTGAATTGAATTCAGGAGTAGGCAGAATCAAATTTAGGGATAGACAAAATCCATTAAAGAACCTCGTCTAGAAAAAAAAATTCTAGGGGTAGGCAGCTGCCTACCCCTGCAGCATTGTGGCTCAGCCGCTGCTTGTAACATAAAATATCAATATTTGCATGCGTAACTTAATATGATCATTTTCTTTTTTCAGTACCCTAATCGTCCCTGCGTCAACTTTCTTCTAATGAAGTAGTAGGGATCCTGTATTCTTGGATCAACATTTCTCAATCATTTATGCGTCAACTTTTCTCTAACAAAAATAGTTGACCTCATATATATGAATACTTCAATACATATGTATGAGTACATGCAATACTTGGTATCAATATTTTCAAATGTAATTCAATATCACATGTAAAAAAAATAATTGCAAGTATAGATATAAATACTTGTGTGACAACGAACTCAAAAGTTCATCATTTTGAATCTTATTTAAAAGATAAAATTGTGTAGAAAACGTTTGTGATTTTATATTCGCAAAATTTCTTATAGTTCATCAGAAATATGGATCAAATTGAATAGAAAAAAAATTCTAAAATAGTGCATGACACTCTTATGTAGTTTGAATGGTTCTCACAAATTTGCAGGTACATTTTGAGAAATTTAGTTAAAAAAAATTATTTATGTAAAAATTATTCACCTTATAAGTATAAATACTTTAATACATAAATATAAATATTTCAGTACAGAGATATACATATTTCTGTACATAAACATAAATATTAAAAAAAAAATCAATTATCAATTATGCACAAATATTTTAGAAAAAAAAATTCAATTATCAATTATGCACAAATATTTTAGAAAAAAAAATTCAGCATTTCAGTTTTTACCGTCCTCTTTAATAATTATAGCAGTTAAAAAGTACAGGTCGTACAGCTACTTGAGCACCTACTCATATCAGCTTCCAATTATAAATCATGCATGTTCTGGAACTAAAACAACGAATACTCCATTCCCCAATATTTTTCTTAAATTATGCATCCTTGTCAGAACCGACAGGTACATTCCAAGTTTTTAACTATAAAATATGCAATCATAAAACAAACTATAAATTTACCCTTTAAAACGGAAACAATCCCATAACTCAATGAATATGACCGAACCAAGAGTTCAAGCATCATGTTATTGCGATGAAGCACGGATTGAACATTGAAAAATAAATGTAAAAGAGTAAATAGGAACGAGAAAAGGGCAAGAATTACCGAGTTCAATAGGGAACCAAAAACCTTGTTTTCACACACTAGCTGATTTATAATACACAATGTTGATTTATAAACAACATAATTAACACATATAAATATCACCCAACACAACTAATTACATCACAAGCTCAGAACTCATGACCTCTACCATTTATTAGCAAGATACATCAAGAGAGACATTACACCAGAATATAAAGGGCATATATAATTCCTGGAATATAGCCTAGAATAGTCAACAGTAGACATATCCAGAACTCCACCTGCATGTCGCAAAAAGAAAATACGAAAAAGGAAAATAAAATTAGTTGCTCATGTTTATTGATCTAATACTAAATAAGACAAATTTTGTTTCTCTAAATTGAAAATCGAAATTTAAACTAATTAACTCACAGCACATCCATAACGAAGAAAAACACCAACTGGAGGCAAAATTATGGCTAACAATACTTCCACAAATGTAGCAGATCCCATTTCTCTCTGATTTCTGATAAATTTCTTCTTTTCTTTTTGCAGAGTGTTTCTCTTCTCAACTCGCGGTATGATGATGCTTTTAAAGAATTATTAAGAGGGGGGGGGGCATGCGGCGGGATCTTTAGGTTCGATGACACGTGTTACGCTGCTAAGTGCCACGTGTAAGTGGTGTGATCATCCGTTTTGGACTTCAGCTCCCGTGAACCCTCGAATGCTGTCGGCCAAACCCCAATCCTCTCAGGTATCTCCTCAACTTTTGCATGACCGACGTGTACGGTGCCGATTCGGGGAAAGCGCGGAGGCCAGTATTATTTTTGTTTTGAGATTCGTGTAGAACATATTTGAACGGTTGAGATTTTCAAGAATAACATTGAAAGTTTGAAATATCTCAGAGGTTGCGAATTCACCCAAACTATGTCGATCCGGTTCGGATCCTTCACTCATCCTTTAGTCCTTTCATCGGAAACCCACAACCAACTGTGTGTCCGGGTAGAAAATTAGAAACGCATCATACCGTGTTGTCGAAGAACCTCGCAAGAGAATACAACTGGTCCTCCAGGGTGGTTAAAATTGAAGAATTCTTCATCTCAAAAAAAAATTGAAGAATTAGTATCCCCTCAATTACCTGACTGAGTAGAATTGAATCGGACGGTCCGAAAATGGATTGGCACAAATCTCAAAGCACAAATAATTCTTCCCCCTGTCATCCGGAATCCTAACCGGCTGAGATAAATCTGAGCCGTCCGTTTCAATTGTGTTGAATCAGGTACCTGGGAGGATACGGATCCAAAATTGAAATATTCTCTGTCAGATGTTTGCCATATGAAATGCTGGTCTGTGATTGTCACAAAGAATCCTTATCTGCCGACTCCCGATGCAGTTATTTACGTGTCCACCGGCCACACGGAAACTGGTGCATATACTGTCCGCTTTATCATTATCTATTCTTAAACTGTTGTACGACTTGGACGGTGATCAAACCTGGAAACGGCTGAGAGATTCCTTGATTATTTTTCTCAAGGAAATGGGAACCTGCTGCCGACATTTTTTAAAATAACCGATTAGCAAAATATTTTAATACTAATAATCAGATTTTAGATATAATTTTAAAAATCATCAAATTGTGGATTTTTTTTCACGGTTTTAAATTTTAATTCGAAACCGTAGAATAAATTCATGGCTTAATTTTTTTTTTTCAAAACAGAAATTTTTTTTTTTTTTTTTTTTTTGTATTGAAAAATTAAGAATGTTAAATATATTTCTTTGAAAATAGATAGAATATAATATAATTTGATTTATTAGAAAGACTGTAATAAATAACTCGAATTAATATTTTTCAGGTCGGATTTTTCGCATCTGTAAGAAAAATTAATATATTTCATTATGTGTTACTAGAAAAAAAATGCTTGGATTTTGAGTTATTAATCCCGTTTCAAAAGTTACTTCTAGGTAATACAGAAAATATTGTCATCTTTCTAGTACATTTAATTTCTAAAAAATTGTATCGATTTTGAGAATTCTTTTTAAATAACTATCATTAAATAACTTAAAGTTTTTTTTTCAAAAATAGATACAACGTTTTAGAAATTAAATGTACTAGAAGGATGACAATATTTTTTGTATTTTCAGGAAGTGACTTTTGAATCGGGATCAATAACTTAGAATCCAATCATTTTTATTTTTTACAATAACACATAAAGAAATATATTAATTTTTTTTACAATCGTGAAAAATCCGGCTTGAAAAATGTTGATCCGGGTGTTCAAATGTGGCAAGCCCAAACTGGTGGACATATAGGGGTGTTCAAATGGTCGGTTCGGTTCAAACCAAAGTAAAATGATCAAACCAAACTTCTCTTTGGTTTAAAAAATAGAACCGAACCAAACTGAACTGAACTGAACCGAACAAACAGAAGTAAATTTCGGTTTGTTCGGTTCAAACTGAAGTAAACCCATTAATATCATTATTAACGAAAATAATACATTGTCATACACAACAATTGTAGCTCGAGTTGGTTCGGTCCAGTTTGGTTCAATGAAATCATTGTAACACCAATATAAATCGATTAGTTCAATTTAACCGAACCATATAAACTGAAATTATTCAAAATTTCAACCAAACCGATCCATTTAAACTGGAAAACAGATCCATTTAAACCGAAATTTTTTAGTTCGATTAGAAACCGGACAAACCGAACCGTTTTAACATCCCTATGGACATAGTTGGTTGATTTGTTCAAATGATAAATGATAGTTAACATACCTTTTATTTAAAAAATGATTAAATAAATATTAATATTATGGATCTCAATAGCAATTTCCACACTAAAATCTTTGCATGGTCCTCGCACAATAATTGTCTGGGAGAACCATAATTACTTGGGAGATCGCAAAACTCAAGCACTAAATTAAAAAAAATATATTAATATGGACATTCTCAACTATTTAACCCTATACACGGGAGTATTTATAGCTATGAAGTGAACATTTTTTACGTAATAATTGTCTCTCTAATCAAATTTCTCAAACATCCACGCACTATAAATACCTAGGGGGACTACTGAAGTCTCAAACTATAGGGGTGCCATACACATTCTTAGAGTTTTTTTTTTTCTCTTTTTTTTCCGTTCAATCTTGCTTATATTTTTGACGATTAGTGAGAAATTTTGTAAATCTAAAACCACAAATGTCTATTATGTAATTTTCTCTTTCAAATGTGAATTATGATGAATTACTTTTGGACTTGTCGTCATGCAAATATTATACCTATCGTGCAAATATTTATACCTATACTTGCAAGTATTTTTTTTTTACATATGACGTTGGATGATGGAAAATATTAATATATTGAAAGCATTTATACCTATGCACTAAAGTATTTATACGTATGATGTCATATTTTTGTTAGAGGAGGTTGATGTAGGGACAATTGGGAATGATTGATGCAAGGATACGGGTCCCCACTACTTCATTAGAGGAAGGTTGACGTAAGAACAATTGGGGGTTGTGAAAGATAAATGATCATATCAAGTTACACATCAAAGTATTAATATTTTATTTTCTAAATATTGATATATATGAAGGATGATACAAGAACAAGTGTGAGGACTAAGAAAGAGACAACAATATAATTAGTGAAAATCATAGTACATCATTAAAGAAAGATTGATACAGAGACAGTTGAAGGACTGAAAAAGAGGAGGAACTCATATAATTATTCTAATATTATTGAGCTACTTAATTTTGAAAAACTTGGTGAATTTTATTAATACATTTTTTATGTTGACTCCGCCACTGCAGATGTATCAACTATCAAGATACACCAGCTTCATTATATTTTTTCAATTAGTTGTGTTGCTTTTTTTATCCGCTAATGACATAATTCACGTTCAATTACACAAAATTTACCCAGTCAACACATAAATAGTTATAGTTAAAATAAGAAGATGCGTTGAAAATGCTTTTGATGTTAAGAAAATCAGAAATGCAGTAGTTAGTTTGATGGGCCCAATTCATGATCTTAAAAGTAAGAGTTAGACTACTGTGCTATGTCTAGCATTTATTAACGGATGTTACGGTTTTAAATTCTGATTTTGGATATTTGATAGTAAAGCTTTAAAAATATATGGTAGAATTATCAACAGATTTATGATTTGTCAACGGAAACTCAATTTTATATTCGATGCAAACACATTCAATATTCTTTAATTTTCCATTTTCGTTTGAAGAGAGGCGGGAGATTTAGTGTCTTAGAGAGAAGGGAACTTAGAATGGCTAAAGAGACAAAAACGAAAAGTATAATAGTCAACATTTTTTCTAATTAATAGTTTAATACTTAAAATATTATTTTAAGTTTTAAAAAATATTATTTAATTATTTTTGGAGATATTTGATATGCTATAGAGTTAGATTGGACAAATATGCATGTGAGTTTGTTTGATTTTTAAGGATAAATATGTAATTGTTGATTTTGAAGGAATAAATGTATAATATTGAAACTTTTGAGGGATATACATGAAATTGTCCTAAAATTATATATATATATATATATATATATATATATATATATATATATATATATATATATATATATATATATATATATATATATATATATATATATATAAATAAAATTATAAATATTTGTAGCTAGATCTTTGACCTTTATTTTTTGGTTTGGTCGGAACTCGGAAAGCATTAGACGGTTTAGAGTTTTAAAATCATTATTTTTTATCTTATCCACAGAAAAAGTAAAAAAAAAAAAAAGTTAAAAAGAAAACTTGATGTTTGATTTTTGACAAATATTAATATGCAGATCATATTGGTCACTAACCAATCGATTTTAATTTTATACGTAAATTTGCAGTCAAACTCTTATTATTTCTTTTTAAGATCATAAATCGGACTCATTATTAATACTTTAAGAATATAAGGACCAAATTAAAAAAATGTTTCTTCAAAAAATGTTTTTAACTGAAATCCTAGTGCCCCTGCATAGCCTCTGAATCCGTTCGTTCCTTCCTGATACCCTGCTACAAGAAGCCAGTTGGCCTTCACTCTTAAATAAATACTCACTCACTGACCTCTTTCACCTACACTTCCAAATAACACCAGCACATTGAAACTTCCATAGTTCCATACCAGCACCACAATAAAGTACTCAGCAAATCACAACCACACACAGATAGCAAGATGTATAGGAGAGCCACAGGACCGGTCGGAACGACGGCGTTCATCGCATTCTTGCTAGGTATACCGATTCTGGCGGGGGGCATCTGGCTATCAAGCTTGGCAACAGACTGTATCCGCTTCCTGCAGCTGCCGCTCATCATCCTCGGTGTCACTCTCATGGCCATCTCCCTCTTAGGCCTCTCCGCCGCATGCTACGGCCAAATCAAACTCATCCGTTTCTTCCTCTTCCTCCTCTTCGTCTTCCTGTTTGCCATCCTCTTCTTCATCATCTTCGCCTATGCTGTCACTGACAAAGGGAAGGGACAGGTGGTTCTGAACCGCGTGTTCTTGGAGTACCACTTGGAGGACTACTCCGGATGGCTGAAGGATAGGGTTGTAGATGGAGATCACTGGGAGAAGGTGAGCGGGTGCGTGCAGAGGTCCGGTGAGTGTGGGGTCTCCATGGCCCGGTACGTGCGGGACCTGAATAGTGGTTTGCTTGTGCCTGAGTCGGCCAATGCCTTCTACCAGAGAAACCTGTCTCCTCTAGAGGTCAGTCAGTTTATACTCTCCTCGGTCTCTGTGATTATTCGATGATTGTAAAAGTTCCTCTGTTTCAAAGGAAAGGTTTGGTGGTGTTCTATTGATCCCGTTCAAACATTTTTTAGCTTATTTAAATATTATTTCTGTTGATCATAATTTGTTTTATTAGCTTGTCCTAGTGTTATTCTGACTGAAAACGGGTCTAAATTTTGTTTCGGATGTAGCATAATGCCTTTTTTTATTTTTTACGGAAGGAATCCTGCTTTTGAACTATCTGCTTTTCTTTTACAATGAAGTAAAGAAGACTAAAAGTTAATTGAGGCTTATTTTCAGTAAAAGCAAGTGCCGATCTCAATTGCATATTCTAAAGCAGTATGTACTCCTCTTTTTTTTTAACATAAAAAAAAGTACATGCTGCTTTAGAATATGCAATGCGTTTGAAAGATAACTGTACTTTATAACCTTGTCATTTGTGTGCTTAGTTGGGTCCATATATTATTTACGCCATACCATATATTAACCAAATCATGAAAATTAAAATTTTCCCTTTCATATTCGGCTGGTCAGATTTAAAATGAACGGATTAGACAAGATCAACTCTATATTTTTCAAACGAAAAAAATAAAGTGATCTGATCCTAGGGTGTCAATGGCGAATTCGTATCCTATGCATTAACTCAAAAAGGAATGATTACTCAAAAAAAAAAAAAAAACTCAGAAAGGAATCTTTTGAGTTAATACATATGGACTGTCCAATCAGCTTTAATAGCCGTGCAAATTAAATCCGCACTAATATTAAAGATTTGGTTTGTTTTAGGTGGGAATTGGATGAGCTCCGTTTACAATTGGACAATCCATATCTATTAACTCAAAAAATGCTCTTTTGAGTTAATGGAGACGATGTGGACTCGTCAATGATACCCTTTTATTCATTTATCCGAACCGTACCATATCTGATAAGATGGGTATGATTAAGATTTTTTTTTTTTGGTAAACTTATCAGATACGAGTACAGATAAAGATTTTTTTTTTTTTTGTGTTATCTAAATGGGTAAAACATATTTCATACATGTTACTCGATCAGGTAATTATAAAAAATATATATAGAGAGAGAGTGTGACTTACATGCTTTCGATATCACATCGACCGAAGTGCTACCGGTTCAAATTTCAAAAAATTGTATTCAAAACTTCTAACTAAATAGCTCAATAAATTTGTTATATATTAAACTCGCAGAATATCAATTTTTATTATTTCTGAATTTTTTTTACTATTTTTTATGATTTATGAAAAATGGCAAAAAATGACTTAAAAATAAAAGAAAATTGCTACTATTTTAGACTATTTTTTGCCATTTTTCATAAATCGTAAAAAATAGTAAAATTTTTTTAGTAAAATTGGTATTCTATGAATTCAATATATAACGAATTTACTGAGCTATTTAGTTTGAAGTTTCGAATGCAATTTTTTAGAATTTGGACCGGTAGCACTTCGGCCGAAGTGCTACCGAAAGCATATTAGTCACACACACTCTCTCTCTCTCTATATATATTAATAAGCATTGAAAAGAGTGCTTTAATTAATTTAGCATGATCAGATTTTTTTTCCAACAAAGTCCTGACATCACATGTGTGAAATAAATGTATATTTTTTTTTATTTAATAAATAATAATAAATATTATTATACTAGTATTATCCGTATTTGTCTGTTACTATTTTGTTATCCGACAATTATAACAGTTAAGAGCAGGGTATAGATAAGATAATTTATAGTAGATAAAAATAGAATATGAATAGAAACAATTTGTAAAAGATACGGATATGATTTCCACATAACTCTTACTATACCCGTTGACACCCTATCTGATCCGGACATTATTAGCTTGTTTTCAGTAAAATTAATGGATTGGATCGAATCGATTGATAATTTAAGAAAAAAGATGATGTGATTTGACCTAATCACGGTTTATCGAACGCATTGTAGACAAATCCTTTCTGGATAAGCCCTAGTTGGCAAGGTTCATCTCAGAAACTTTGACTTAAAATACATAGCTTTCTTTCCAACAAATTTTAGAAAAAAATTCCATACTATATTCCTTTAACCGAGGAGAATCTGTTTGACAAGTAGTAGCAAACATAATGCTTGCTTACTGTGATGAAAAGTTACACAAAATAATTAATTCAGGGAGCGGGTATGCAGCTCCAACTGCAACTACCTGATAGCTCCCGGTTCGGCTAATTATATATATTAACAATAATAAGTGATTGTAAAAAAATTCTGGTTTAGTATTAAGTTACCTAGAAATATTATAGGATAAACCCAGCTTGTATACCGTATACGGATAAGAGCATGTAGTTCCATAACATTTACCATCAAATCTTATCTTATCTATAAAATAATGCAAGATTATCTGGCTAGTTCGAGCAATTTCAAGTAGCTTCTCTAGTACTATCTCGAATCTAATTGCTTTATAATGATTACAAAATTAATTAGAAGAGAATACACTTGTTAGTACACGACGAGTCTGATTGATTATTAAGGGATTGAATCGATGTCCTTGTCGTCTTTTTCTTCCACGACATCAAAAGAAGAAGTCACTTTACTGAACAATTGGGACCTCTTTGGCATTAATTGTGGGAACCACCATTTTTTCCATCTATCTTTTATATTCTGTCTCCATAACCTTTCGCTATAAGAGATTGCAGTGAATAATAAAAGCTTGGCATTGGGTCTCTATAAAGATAGGCATCTAAAAAGAAATTGATGATGAGATCAACGGAAAAGGTCCTTATTTCAAAAGAAAGTTCAAACTCTAGTTCTTAATTTTGAAATAATCTGTTTTAGAAACAAGAGATTATTATATCCTTACTCTAATTTATTTGTATAACAATATTATAAAAAGTTGTTTTAGAAGGAAATAAATCTGTTGCGATCCGAATTTCATGAATAGTGTTTTCGTAATTTCTGCTTTTCTAAATCTAGTCATTCAATTTTTTTTGCACGCATCTCTAAATAACCAATTTTTTTGTGTACGTATCTCGAAACAAATTACCAGTTGAATTTTAAAAAATAGAGATTGTAGACTACTCTGTTCACATGTAAGGATCGTAGCGGATCCGGATCCGTTTTAGAATGACTTTTTAACATAGTAATTATTAGGAACATATTGTGGCAAGTTGCAAGATGCAGCGAAGGGGGGATACGAGTTTTCTAGCCAACTAGCACAGTTTCATAACCACCAAACTATTAAAAACAAACAAATATCATACCCAAAGAAAATTGATTGGAGGGCCTAAAAGTATGGGTGACCAATTATTGCACATGTTCAGGTTATAAAAGGGTCCCACATCAGTTGTCTTAATTTATTCTGACAAACTTTTGAAAGGTCCTAAACTGATAAAGAATTCACTTACATTTGTCTTCTCTCCTTGTTCTTGCTTTCTTACGAGGTTTTTAATGCACAAATCGAGGTGTGGTGTTTTGAGTTGTTTTAGTTTTTTGTTAGTGGCACTGGTTCAGTTGGACTTGTATGTATCTGTACTTTCGTTTCAATCAATGTGGGTCTCTAAACCCACTGATTTGGGGGAAATTTTTTGAAAGAAAAACAATGTTAGTCAAAATGTATGTTCTTTTCTTTAATTAAGCAGTGTCTTTTTCTTTCCTTCATTACAGGAAGACGCTGTTTTATGTTTTTTTCTTTTCTCAATTAGTGCTCTGAAAGGGAATAAGATATTTTGCATTAATACTTAGAAAGCGAATAAGAGGTTTGAATATTTCACAGCAGAAATAGTGGATTTTGGATATTCATACACCAATATTTAATATTTTCTTGTTTTCTATCTGATACATAGTCTGGATGTTGCAAACCACCTACCTCGTGCGGGTACACATACGTAAATGAGACGGTATGGAATCCTGTACCAGGTGTACCAGCCACTGATCCAGACTGTAACAGGTGGAGCAATGACCAACAAGTACTCTGCTACCAGTGCAATTCATGCAAGGCCGGTGTGCTTGCCACCACACGCCGCCACTGGAGAAAGGTCTCTGTGATTAACATAGTTGTTCTCGTGCTCTTGGTAATTTTGTACTTGATTGGGTACATGGCATATCGACATGCCAAAAGGGCACACTATGATGAGACTTATGGGGTTAATCGGATGTCAAAGGCGGCGCCGAGTATGTTTCGGTTTTAATCAGAAGTTCGGTTAGTATATTAAGTTGTGCTTTCTTTTGTAAGATTACTGGAACAAGCTAAAGAGTTTGCCGTGGTTAAAAGGATTGATCTGATCCTAGTTGTGCTTTTCTCTGATTTCTTTCCTCCTCTTTTGTATTATCCACATGTATTTAAGGTTAGTATTTTAGATGTATTATTGATGTATTCCAGTAACATTATTTACACAAAAGTTAATACAATTTCAAAAATGAGTACAAGTAGACTTTTGTCCCGGTATTTGAAAATTTAGAGGGATGTGATTAAAAAAAAGTATGAATCAATACACAAACGCTTTATACATTAAAATTGATTTTCTAGCTAGATATTTGACATATGTTTTGTTATTGAATAATTATTAGTCTCTGCACTCTGGTACTCTTAAAATCTCCACAGCAATATTAGAGAAATAATGTGTTATAGTCTTTACTAATTATATGATATTCTTTTAATTTCTAGTTTTTGCACTTGTTTCTGTGTCAATCTTTATAGGTATAAATATTTGAAAGATAATATATTAATACTTGAACAATAAGATATTAATACAATGATGCTTAACTTGTTATGATCATTTCTTTTTTAGTCCTCCAATTGTTTTTGTGTTAATTAACCTCCCTCTAATGAAGTAGTGGAGGCCTATATGGCTATGTCCCTGCATCAACCTTTCCTAATCATCTTCACGTAAATCTTTCTTTAACAAAAATAGTTGACATCATAAGTATAAATGCTTGCAATACTTGTTATTAATACTTTTAGACGTTATATGGTGTCATATGTTAAAAATACTTATAAGTATTATGTATAAATATCTAAAAAGTATAATAAGTAAGTTTGTAATCTTTAACCCCTAAACCCAACACTTGTTTTAGTCTGACTTGTTCATTGGGAAGTAATCTAGCTCCTGAGATATATGACATTTGTTGTGTGCCTTCTCTTTTCCTGGTCTTCTCGGCTGGAATCTACAATGGGCTATGCCCTCTACTCTCGAACCAAAGATTCTCTCACTTCACTCGAATTCAAAATTAAAGAAGATAAAATACTCACTCTTCTTATTGATACCACATTAGTGAAAAGTTAGGGAATATTTGCACGATGAAATATAAATACTTATGTGACGACGAGCTGAAAGTATATCATCATAAATTACATTTGAAAGATAAAATTATGTAGAGAACATTCATGAATTTAAATTCACAAAATTTCTTATAGATCATCTGAAATATTGATGAGATTGAACGGAGAAAAAAAAAAACACATCTCTAAAATCGTGTGTGGATTCCTCGTGTAGTTTGAGTGGTCCCTCACAGATACTTATGGAGATACGTCTGGAAGATTTTATTGAAGAGAATTATTTATGTAAAATTGTTTAAAAAATTGTTTACTTCATAGGTATAAATACTTCTGTGTATATATGTTAATACTTAAAAAAAATTATTGTTGGAGTTTTTGCGGTCCCCTCAAAGTAGTTATGGTATGAGAATTTTACAAATACTTGAGTCCGGATATTGTTATCAGCTTCCTTTGTTATTTAAAACAAATCAAGTTATGTGCATTTAAATAAATAAAAAACCACAAAAACGAATTGGTAGCACAAAAAACCTGAGCATCTCATTGTAATGCATAGATACAAGGTCTATAATATAATACTATTATGATATCGTCAATTTACACTAAGTTGATGTTATTTCACACTATACTTTATTATAGTGAGATGGGCTATTGTACTTCGCGAAGTAAAACCAACGTTTTACTTCGCGCCATATCTTCATTTTTAAGGTTCAAAACGTCGATCCGAACCGTTGGATATGGTCTCCATATTGAAATGTGCTTGGAAACCAAATTTTATATTTTTTGGAATTTTTTTACTATTTATTAAGCCACTTTAAAAATCTGAAAATTCGGGTGAACAGTAAAAACAGTAAAAATTTCTGGACCATCAGATTGGCGACTTTCAAAGTGGCTTAATAAATAGTAAAAAAATGAAAAAAATGAAAAATTTGGTTTCCAAGCACATTTCAATATAGAGACCATATCCAACGGTCCGGATCGATGTTTTGAACTTTGAAAATGAAGATATGGCGCGAAGTAAAACGTTGGTTTTACTTCGCGAAGTACAATAGCCCATCTCTATTATAGTAATTGAATTTTTGAAAATAATTTGATTTATAGTCACAATTAATTTATTTTAATATCATTCATAAATATTGTTGAATAATTATTCTTTCTATTGTTTGATTTTTTTTTTTGAAAATATGTTATTTTGTATGAAATATTTTTTCATTCTCTTTACAATATATTCTCGTTGTAATGTACGGACACGATACTAATGTGCATGACTACTAAATTTGCATAAAATTAAAAAGATTACATCATTTCTTATCAGATTACAAATATCAGATCACACTGATACACCTTTCACATATCCGACTCTCTAATTTCTTCCCTGTTAATTTATCCCCTTACGTACATTTTTATTTTTCCCCACAATATCTGTCACTCCCTTGCACCTCTATTTGCAAGTAATCTTGATGGCAGTGTCTTTCCTCTGAAGATAACCTCGTTTATCTGTTTCCATATGTATGCTCCATATCCCAGCCATGAACTGTGTACACCTCTCTTAATTTATTCTTAATTGCACCAGTTGCTCTAATATTCAGTCATGATTTGTCCCAAGTGGCCAAAACTATGTCTGAATTGTGCACTGAAGTGTACGTGACCCGTCTTAAGCTGCAATTGAACTTCACACTTGAGCAGCATATGTGCATTGAAACAGGAGATGTAAAACTGTTTCATCTTGCTCTGAATTACATATAACACAGTCCATATCCCATATCATTTCCCTTGGGTCAGTATTTTACCTTGGGCCTTGGCACAATACGCGAAGATTTTGACCTCTGACTAGATTGGAAAAAAAGTGTCGTTCCATGTCGTATCGTGACTGACACGTCGTGATTTTAATCTCGTGTCGTGTCGTATGCTATAATCAAATTAATTTTTCACGTGCCGTGTTGTGTTATGATCAAAATATTGAAGAATAGTTACGGCACGCGAATAATCACGTCATGGGATTCATGTCATGTCCAAATACGCAATGACCAAATATGACTTGTGTGACTATTTAATCATATAATTTAAATTAATTTATTGACAATTCATCATTTGATAAAGATTAAACGGTCTTAATTAATTACACGTGATTCGCGTGACTACGTATCGTGTCATGTTGTGATTAGATCTTTTGCGTGTGTTATGTCAAATTTTTTAAAAATAATTACGATATGAAACATACAAGTCATGACACGTAATCAGCTCATGTGCTGTGTCTTAACCGTGCCATTCCATCTAACGGAGCCGACTCCGTCCTATTTCTCCCGCTCTATTTTAATTTGTTGTTGCTCGGCTTGATTGTTTGACCAGATCTCCATATTTCTCCATTTAATCAGCCTGCTGATATCATAATTTTGTAGACTGAACCAGCCGTGTATTGCCCGCTTGAGGACCAGCGCCATGTCAGTGTTACTAGCCAACTTTTTTATTAATATTCAATAGAAAGCAGAAAATAAAAAATTACACAAGTGTCCATATTTTTTGAAACAAATTAAAAAATGGCCAATTCGCCGATATTTTTAACGGTCCAATTTTTTTTCAAAACTGTCAGGATAGATGGCTGTCCAGGAAGGAAGTGGACCGTCGGATTCGATGATCTTATTGTACTTGCAGTGAGTTAGACAATAGAATTTGGTTCGTGAGTTGGTTAAATATGCTTGCCTCGCACGGTCGCACCCAGAGTTCTCTAGTTCGAGTCCATGCTGCTTTTGGACAAATAGTTAATTCATTTTTATTCATGACTAGTAGACATTAATTTTCAAAAGGCATTAATTATTTTCGAAAAACGAACATCATTTGATAAAAAGAGCATTAATTCTGGCGGTTTTATTTGTGAGAAATTAATTTCCAAGAAGCATTAATTATATTATTGAAAATTAAAAAGTACATTTATAGATATGTTAGGAGTAAGTCTTAGGTGCTACGAACAGTATAAAGACATTATGTGCTACAGTCTCAAAAACTTATCATATAAGGTTTAAACTTTGATTTGTGTAGTTCAATAAATTGGTTATATAATAAATTTGTAGATTACCAATTTTTACTATTTTTATAATTCTTTTTACTATTTTTTGTGATTTATGAAATAAGGAAAAAAAATGCTTAATAAAAGGATATTGTCAATATTTTTGTCTTTAGGCCATATTTTACCATCTTTCATAAATCATAAAAAAAATAAAATAAAAAATAGTAAGAATTGATATTCTGTAAGTTCATTATATAACCAATTTACTAAGTTACTTAGATCAAAGATTTAAGTTTATACGATAGATTTTAAAATTGTAGCACAGAAAATCTTATGTTATCTATAGCACATAAGCATTACTCGTATGTTAGATCTATTGACAATCTAATTTCATGTAATTCTATTATTGTTTGATTATGCATCAACGATCACTAATATTTGGCTATTGAAAATTTCAAGTTATTCGATATATGATAATTAAAGCATATATTGAATTATATTATTTTTTACAAACATGTTAGACCATTGCTACTATGTTAAAATTTAGATTTCTTTTATAAAATTATCAATATTGTTAACCCCTCCTATATTAAATTGATTAAACTTTTATAAACTTAACATATAAATACATCTCTCATAATATAGATTAATTTGATTGATTTATTTTTAGCATACAAATCATTTATATAGATTGTTTTGACAATTTGAATGATTTAAAATTAATTTGATGAATTTTGTTGAACAAAAACTTAACTTACCGTTGATCTCAATCTTCCTTGCACTTTTGTATAGCCACATATAAATTAGTTGGTCGCATTGATCAAAGAAAACGCCCATTTGATAAAATTTTTATGCTTTTTACATTTGTTATCTGATACTATTGTTCAAAGGAACATTAATTTTGGTGGTCGTTATTTGTGAGACATTAATTATTCTTGACTACACATCATTAGCCATAACGATCTTCCGACCACAATATATCCTAATTAATGTTTTATTATTTACTATGCATTAATTTCCAACAAGTATTAATTATTTTCGAAAAACAAACCTCATTTGAAATTAAAAAGAGCATTAGTTCTGACGGTTTTAGGTGTGTAATTATTTTTGTTAATCGAATCTTATTTGAAAATAAAAAAATTATTTAAAGTCCAGATTCCGGCCATTTTTTTTAATACTCTTAAAAAAAGAAAATTTTAAAAATTTCCTCCGATTTTTTTTTTTTATATAATTGCCCCGACTGTCTTGCCCACGGGTGGCCCAAAACACAAGCGGACTGCCTGCCCACAGGCGGGTCACAGCACTAGTGGACCACTCGTGAGCGGTCCTCTTTTTTTTTTTTTTTTTTAAAGAGATCTTAGTATTTTGATTTAAATAATTTTGTGAATAAATTTTTTTCTTGTTTAAAGTGTATGTCAAAAAATAAGACATTTGATATATTTATGAAGTGATGTCGTAACTCTTTATAACTTTGGTTTTATTTTTCAGTTGGATATCACAAGTCTAAATATAACACTAATTAAGAACTTGCATATATAAACATATATACATATATATACATATATGTATATGTATATATGTATATATTATGAGGAGAGATCAAGTTACAACAATTTTTGAGTTACAATAAGCATTATCTACATTTTCAAAGTCCAAATCATCGATCCAAACCGTTAGATGTGATCTCTACAATAAAATGTGCTTGGAGACCAAATTTTACTTTTTTTGAAATTTTTTACAATTTATTAAGATGAGTACAAAAACTAGTCAAATTCAGACCATTGAATTTTGTATCCATCTTAATAAATAGTAAAAAAAATTTCAAAAAAATATAAAATTTGGTCTCGAAGCACATTTTATTGTAAAGATCACATCTAACGGTTTGGATCAATAATTTGGACTTTGAAAATATAGAAAATGCTTGTTGTAACTTGTTGTAATTCAAAAATTGTTGTAACTTGATCCCTCCTCATATATTATACATATATTATAAAAATCGGAAAAAAAAAGAAGAAGATCAACAAGCTGTCAGAGCTTAGAAATTTTTGAATAAGGATCAAGTCCTTAATTAGTGTTATATTTAGACTTGTGGTATCCAACTGACAAATAAAATCAAAGTTCACCAAAAAAATAAAATCGAAGTTATAAAGAGTTACGATATCACTTCATAAATATATCAAATGTCTTATTTTTTGGCATACACTCTAAAAAAGAAAACTTTTTTTTTCACAAAATTATTTAAATCAAAATACTAAGATCTCTAAAAAAAAAAAAGAGGACCACTCGTCCCACTGATGGTCCGCTAGTGCTGTGATCCGCTTGTGTTTTGAGCTGCCTGTGGGCCAGAAGGTTGGAGTATTTATATAAAAAAAATTAAATCGAAAGACATTTTTAAAATTTTATTTTTTTTAAAGGGTATTAAAAAAAATGGCCGTCCAGATTCAAACTAGGAATCATTAGATTCGAGGCATAGGTGATAACCAACTACACCACACAATTTTTGTTATTTAATTTGCTGTGAATATAATAAAAAAATTTCAGAAAAAAAAATGGATCGCCCGATAATCTCGATAGTTTGGACAGTTTTAAAATTTTCAGAAAACGTGTATATTTGTGTAATTTTCTATCAATAAAAAAAATCGGTGTCACGACTTACGAGTTAGGTGCAGCCGTGCAGGTCAACTAAAATAATCAATATTAATTAGCCCACTTTCCTTCTTCGTCGAATTGCATATCCTCGACGACTCCGCCCAATATCCCAATCCCACCTCTCTCAAAAACTTTCCCCAATCATGGCGTGCGCCGGCGCCCTTGACCTCCCAAATTCGATCTCTAGCACAATCAAACTATCCAAATCACCAATATCCCGTAAGCCCTCCTCCATGGCCTTCCCCACTGCTTCACTTGAACGCAAGTGTTCTACTGTGGCTCAAATCAATGGCTCACACTCCCACAAACCCTCTAAGATTAACGGCTACGGCTCTAAAACCATCAATGGATCTGGACCAGTTAACGGTTCTACATCACCCCACTTGAACGGATTCGCTGGGATCAACGGTGATGTAGGCCTACGAGTGGCCTTCCAAGGCTCCTTTGGTGCGTACAGCGAGTTTGCTGCCAAAACTGTTTACCCCGACTGCAACACACTTCCTCGGCGCAGTTTTGCAGAAGCAATTGCAGCCGTGGAGCGTGACCAAGCCGACCTGGCCGTGGTCCCTGTGGAGAGCACCATGGAGGGGACCGAACTAAGGAATTATGATTTGTTGCTTCAGCATGATCTGCGCATTGTCCAAGAAATCAATTTGTTTGTAAATTACTGCCTTCTCGCCATGCCTGGCGTACGCCAGACTCAGCTTAGACGAGTGATTAGTCACCCCATGGCTCTGGCGCACTGTGGTCGTGCACTAGCTCAGCTTGGGCTCGACCGGGAGCCGGTTGAAGACACAGCTGGTGCTGTCGAGATGCTTCGTGCGAATCATCTCCTTGACACAGCCGCAATTGCTAGCCCTCGTACAGCATCAATTTACGGCCTAAATATTCTCGCTCATGGGTTACAAGATGAGTCATGGAATATGACCCGGTTTCTCCTCCTGTCCAAATCACCAGCCAAAAGGGTATTCAAAAATGCCAAAACCAGCATGGTGATTGCCCTTCGTGGCGGGTCCATGATGGTGGTGCTTAAGGTTTTATCAGCCTTCTCTAGCCATAAAATTAATTTGACAAAACTGGAAGTTATTAATTCATCTGGGGAGGGGCAAGCACCCGTGATGATTCTCGACGTGCGAGGTCGGGGATCTCTGAGAGCCTTCCCATATGTCCTGTACGTGGATTGCGAGGGGTCAATGGAGGATCCAGTCATCCAGGAGGTGATTGAGGAGATTGAGCGGTTCTCTGTTTTTGTTAGAATTTTGGGATGCTATACAGCTGACACTACTGTGTACGATCTTCCATGAGAAAAGAAGGTTACGTTGTGGTTTATGGTGGATAAAGTAAAAATAGTGTATCTTGTAAAGAATATAGAACAAGGGTAGAGGTCATGGAGAAGGCGTAAGAATTGTTTAGTGATAAGGTATGAGCTATGTTAGAGGGTGTTTTTTGTGTTCCTCCTTGTATATAGGTTTTAGTTGCTCTTATTCTAGCTGATTTTCACTGTGATTTTACCTATGTGAAATCGATTGATTGTACTTTGAAATGTCTCATATATGTCAAGTTTGATCTATAATTTTCTGTCTGATTGCACATATTTAATTTTAGTTTACAGTATGCTGGATATATTTTCAGTAGGTTTAAAATATAAATCAATTAGCTTAAGTCTAACAATTCTAATGTTTTCCGAAATTAGACATATCTCCAATGCTTCTGGTATCTTGGTACCAATCATATGGGACGGTTTTGTGTGAAGGGATCACAAGAAATAAAGAATATAATAGAATAATGAACTCAGATGCAAAATACAAAGAAAATGAGGTTTTTATTTTATTGATTTCAACAAATGATCTTTGCTGCACTTAACCGTTTAGGCTCAGTAAATAAACATTTGGCACATTCCAGTGCACTATTTTTTTATTTTATTTTGCTTATCCATAATGGTTTTATGGTGCTGATTGTTTGTATATTGAACTACCGTACCCTGGTTTCCACTTTGGCCTCTGTTTTAATTACATCTCTATGTTATGGAATTCGTTAGCTGAAGCCAAAACTGATTTGCATAGTATTTTACGAAATTAATTGGAGTTTGAAATTATTCTGTTTTGTTGTTAAACTTCAATTGTTTGATATAATAATCTAATTATTTCTGTAATTTTGATTTTTGTCTTCTTGAAAATTGTAGGTTTTGCACGCTGCATAATGCCTGCTGCTAACTTTAGTGGGCTCAATCCGTTGCTCGAACCTGACCTGGCTGATGACCAGGACTTGTTTG
Organism: Carex pumila; assembly: GCA_033356055.1. NCBI lineage: Eukaryota > Viridiplantae > Streptophyta > Magnoliopsida > Poales > Cyperaceae > Carex > Carex pumila. The sequence continues at coordinate 106,028 of JARJHM010000791.1, read as the reverse complement.
CTAAAGAGAGAGAACAAATGACGGCCACTCTCTTGATGGCCAAGAAACAAGCAGTGGCTCGCAAGTACACCCCTCTCAAATGGGGTTCATAAAAAGTTTTTTCGCCTCATGATTGCCCTATTGCAAAAAAGCCAAGAAAGGACCTGTGTGGCCGTGTATCAGAGAGAGGGAGATGGCAGCAGCATTGCTTGCAGCCAAGAAATAGGCAAAGTCTGGTAAAAAGGGCATGGATAAAAGTGTAATTTATACTGCGGTTGAATCTGTGAAATTACCAACAGTTGGAGGAGAGGAAGAGAAGAAAGGAAGTGCAGAAAATATGCATCAGCAAAGTCTGTTGTGGATCTCAACCTATCAAGTATATATACCATTACAAAAGAAAACAGCAAACTTGTAGCTGTTGAGAAGACTTATTGTGAAAGTGGCAATGACAATCTGGTTGAAAATGCCAATAGACATGAAGAGATTCATTTCGTTCCTAATACTTGGCCAATCCAGATCCATTTGCGAGTTCCCCCCATCTGACATATGAAAAATGCTTGTTGAGAGAGCCAGGATTGACCTAGGACCAAAACTGGAAACGCTTAAGAATATTGTTTACGATGATGATTCGATCTTGGATGTACCTGATCCAGAGTTCCATGACTTTGATATGGACCGGACCCGCCATGCCTTTCAAAAGGAACAAGTTTGGGCCTGTTATGATGATGATTACGGCATGCCAAGGTTTTACGCCCTCCTGCAAAAATATTATCTTCTAAAAAGTTCAAGATATGATTTTCATACTTGAAATCTCCATCAACTGCTGAGTTTGGCTGTTTAAGTTCGATTGGCTCCGGGTTTGTCAAAACACTCGGTCATTTTCGGGTTGAGAAAAAGTGTAAAATAGCCCGTGCTGAGAATTTGTTCTCACACAGAGCTGACTGGGAGCGGGTCCCCCAGGGCATGATCCGGATATTTCCGAGAAGTGGTGAGGTTTGAGCTCTATAAAACAACTGGTCAGCTGACTGGGGCCCACTGACACCAGATGCTTTCTGGCATTTAAGCTTGATGGTGGACCAGTTCCAGATGGATGTTATGAGCTGGACCCGGCAAGCATTGCCAGTGGGTTTGTTGCAGGCTAAGGAGACAATTAGTTAGGTTGTAGACTTGTAGTGACTACAAATTACAATTCAGAATATTTTGGAGTCTTTTTAAGTTACTAGATGTTCCCCCCTCTTTTGTTGAAAGATCTTATTTAAGGTTCAGGTTTAGGTGCAGTTCAGAAGTTCAGATTTGCTTGGATTTGGTTGTCTTGAGGTGAGGGGATTTGGAAACTTCTATGAAGTTGAGACATTTGATCATTTCAATCGTGGCTGGTACTTGTGGTTCTGATATGGGACAACACTGTCACTGGTACACTTTCTGATACGTACCGACTATATAGCTCTCTTAACTTGGTGATAAATTAAAGGTTGCTTTCTCTCAATCAATATTACAAGGATAAATAATTGATGTCTTCAAAATTAAGAGGCCTTGCTCAAGTTGAATTCATGCTGCTCCAAATACTCTCTAATATTCATATCTGTTAACATGAGAGATTGAGAGAGAGAGAGAAATAAATATTATATTATCATATAAATTCCACTAATTAATAAAATAGCAACCTCCATATTAAATCTTCTGTACCTACTAATGGTGCCGTTTTGGCGGAAGCCCAACTCATTAGGAACACATAATCCGAGATCTTGTCTTTTCTCATACTGTGAAGATGATTTTGCATTATCAATCTTCTCTGCATCAGAAATTGTAAATTTTTTCTCAAATAGTTCAAGGGGAGAGGCTTCAGCTGTATGTGTCCATATCCTATAACAAAATCTATCTGTTTAGACGTGGCTCAATGTGGTTTAGCCACTAGCCTGCGTACACTGGACTGAGCGTTGTTCCAGAACAACGGTTAATCACCGCAGGGGTGATTAATTAGCCAGCATGAGCGAGTTGGATATGCTCATGCTCAGCTCATTAAGTTAATGAGCGAGTTTAAGCGAGTTGTTAATAAATTTTTAGTGAGTCAGTTACGAGTTATGAGTTACAAAATTCAACAAATTGTCATAATTATTTTTTGGACAGTTAAAATCCCTAGTAGTATAGAGGCAGAAGCTCACAAAAAGAAGGTTCTCACGAAGTTTCTCCTCAGAAACTAAAATAGCATGAATATATTACAAAGTTTCTCAAAAAAAAAAAAATAGAAATCCAAAAGCCTCAAAAACAGAGCTTTACACATCAAGTAGCATAGAGATAGAAGCTAACATTGCTAAATAAAATAAAGTGTTAGAAAAAAAACCATTTAACCTTGACAGCTTTAGGTTTTTAGGTTTTGGTAATTTGGCCTGCTGGCGGCCAAGCCCGCATGTATCATTTATCCAGAATTTTAAGCGAAACTTGATTTAATGAGGCAGCAAAACTTGATTTAATGCGGTAGAAACTTAATTTATTGATTTATTTGAGATTAGATGTGGCAAATTCTTAATGAGTGAGTTGGAATATACTCATACTCGATTCATTAAGTTAACGAGCGAGTTGTTAATGAGCGAGTTTAAGCGAGTCACGAGTTATAAACAATTTATTCACCCCTAAATCACCGTGGAGGGATGAATCTAGGTTCATTTTTAGAGTGGCTAAGATACTCTTATAATTTTAAAATTTTAATTATGTATATTGCAATTGAATTGAATTAAATTTTGTTAGAACTTTTTATATAGTCTAGTCTACCTCCTAAAATATCAAATGTTTACTTATTTTTAGTGGTTAGAACTCTAATTTGTAGTTGAGATGACTTGGGTTCAAATTTCATCCACCTTATTGTGCATTATAATTTTTAGAGCTCCATATTTCAAAGTGTCGGTAACTCCATAATTTTAATCTTTTTTGAGATAGAAATGTGAAGGTCTAGCCTACTCACTTTCATATCATTATAATATAGAACACCATTTGGATTTCGAACCCACGACCCTCCACACAGATGGTGTTATCTTTTGCTACTAGATCAAAGGTTAGTTCTATATAATTTTGATATTTAAATATGGTAGATAAAAAAGATGGAGCAATAAGAGATTAAATTAAAGATTTTTAAAATTTTATAATAAACATTAATTTGGTAAACAATGTTTTGAATTGTGATGCGCTAAAACTGAGCATCTCCAAAGGAGCATAAATTTGCTAAAATTATATACATTTTATTACGTATACAGATGATTGAAGAAACAAAGTCTTTAATAAAAAAATAACTAGCTGATTAAGGTAGCATTCCTGAGCCCCAATTTGTGCCCTGGCATTCCATTGGATATATACACAAATTGCTTAATTTTTTTTCCCTAGCACACCTTTTTCCAATGGATATATATAATAAAAGGAAATTGGTGAAAAACGTATAAAAAGGAAGGAATTTGAATTTAAGCGAGAACTGATGCAAGTCCCTGTTCTTGCTGTACTTCTTTCCTTTTAATTGCAGGTTTACTATTGCTAAGCACCTTCACTTCGGGTTGACCATTGGTTAGTACTGTTGGAGTTTTCTTTAATGTCTGTAAATTATGAACAGGAATATATAAAACATAATTAGATTATAGAGAAAAAGCATTAACTCATTAAATCACTAGAGTGCAGAACCGGAACACTATTGTATTAAAACCAGAATCTGGTCTATACTGATATTTTCACCCAAAAATTATACCAGTGCTGAGCCTAATCTGCATAGGATATGTAATTCAGGTCAAAGCTTGAATATTTAATATCTTGGGCAAGCGAAGTGAGGTACTGATATATGCCATTATCAATAGCTGGCTCAGCTCCAGTGTGTGAATTACAATCCTTGCTTTAACTATATATCTAAACAAAGGTCTCCAATTTTCTCTCTTCAAGGGACAAGTTAATTAATAAAGTCAACAAACCTTCTGAAGCAAAATGTTCTTCTCTCTTTCCATTTCAGTAATTTGTTCCATAGTCATACCGAACCACTCATCTGTCCATGCAAAACATAGCCGGTGGCATGCCAAAAATAAAGCCCTTTCACCCTATACAAAGTGTATCCAAAATTTAAAAAATCTTGAAATCTGAAATGCGATATGAATTAAAACAAGTAATAAGAAAGTAACAGATTCTGTCAGTTTTGAGTGTAATACTTGTCCTATCCCTAAAATGCCCCTCCAATTTGTAGTAATTATCTTCGGAAATTTTTATTGATGAGATGTTTACTTATTTGCACAGTGCATCATCAATACTTCAACAATTTCAATAGGTTTGCATATTTAACAGTAAAAGAAGTCTCTAATCCTATATTTTTACTAACTTACAGTTACAAGAAGATCTTCTAATCGTTCACCCAAACCCCATATAGGAGCTTCCATCGTCACTAATTTATATGTCGTCACCTTGGGCTTGCATGATTCCTTTCAAAAGAAATGACATGATAATAAATAAAGGATCACAATGAAATACACAACTATTAAGAATCAGCTACGTATGGAAGTATCACATAATTCGAGTACCAGTACCTACCATCCATCCCTTCAGAAGTGGGCCCCGGCCAGTTTTTTGTGATTTGAAGCTTTTCAAGTCAATATTATTGGCCCCAATAATTTTACTCCAGTAATCTTTCGAGATTGTAGTAATATCAAGATATTCCACCTGTCTAATAGCTAGCTGCTCTTTATTTAATCCATGCACCTGGTAAAAATATATCAAATAATTGAGCTTTGATTTTTCTAAAAAGTACCAATTAGCTCTTAAACATGCCTTATAAAGAAAAATATGAATAAGGAATAGATAAAGCAACAAAGTACAGATATTCAGGTGTTAAGATCAATCCTATCTAATAAAAATAAAAATGGTACAGTAATTGACTTACATTTTCTGAAGAACCATTATCAGCTACTTGAACAGTCTCAATTGTTAGAGAGCATTTGTTAAAGAATGGGCACTGTCAAAAAGAAAGGAAATTATAAACAGATGAGGTTCAGTTATTTATCTTGTTTGTGCTCTCATATAATAATGTATCTCCAAAAAAAAATTCTGCATCAAGTACCTTGATCACTGCACAGGTTTGACATAGTTACCGCAACAAAAGAAGAAAAAAAAAAGAGAGAATTAGTATGATTTCACTTGAAGCTACTACAGAAACAATTAAATGGCCAAATCATAGCCTTTTCTTTTAACATGTAAAGCACCTGTTTTGCTTTTGGGATAGGCACTCCATGATTCCTCTTGCACGACCAGAGAATTCGGCGGTGCGAAAGCTTTTAACCAAGATGGGATTTTACTGTCCACAAAAAAATTTAGGCACTTAAATTTACCTGTTCAGTTTTTTTTCCCCAGTGAAGTTATTTCTTACTAAAATTGGCAAGCTTTAAAGAAAGAATTCCACAAAATACCTTTGCAAATGATAGATTTTAGATGTGAATTGCCCCTTGCCTAGCAATTCATCTTCAAAAGGCCTATGTTCTACTATCTCCACACCTTCTTGACTGTTTGTGTTTTGTTCCTCCATCTTCATTATTGTGTAGCTCATCCCAAGCTCATACTACATGAGAAATAAAACATAATTTCCCTGTAATTTAATACTCGGGCAAAATAATCAAGTAATATTTCTGTGCATTTAATTTTGTTTACCTCTTCCATTGTCATTGGCATGACAATCCGACTGCACAAGCAGATTCACCAGAAAGTACAAGTCAAGGAACAAACAGTACAATTGGAAGAAAAGCAATATATTATATATATAAATACATGAGTTTGGTTGAAAGAAAATAATCCAAAAGCAAATATAGAAATTTGGAGATTAAAATAAGAACAAAGGATACAATTCCTTGAGCTGAACCATTTCCAAAAGGGAAGAGAGAGAGAGAAAAATTTTCCTGCTTCTCCTTGTTTCTGGTAAGAACTTTTTTTCTAGAGAGGAAGAGAAAGAAGGACGGGAAAAAGTGTTCAACAGGGACCCCCTTGAGAAAGATAGTTTGATAATGAAATAGTTTGGAGATAAATAAACATGTTTGTATCCAAAAATGTGTAGAGAAAACTTAAGCTGCGTAAAATTAGACGCCTCTTCTTTATTTGGAAATATTAATTTTCGGAAAAAGAACAAAGTATGACGACTTTGAATAACCAATGATCAAGAAATGCTTTTTTTTGGTATTATATCGTTTGATTGAGATTACATGGCTGAGATTTCAAGCATCGGAATTAAAAATAGTGATCTAATTAAGACTCCGAATGGTCCTAAGTTGACAATCCGGATCTACTGTGGCCAGAGATAGCATCATATTGTGTAGCCATACAGGTAGAACAAAATATTACCAAATGGGAGTGGATAATAATGTTCATTAAAAAAAATTATATCAAATGTTTGGTTTTCTCTCCTTGTTCATAAATTGATTTCACATTTTACAACATGTGGCACATTGATGCACCTTCAATCAAAGAAAAATTTATCAAAAGTTTAATTAATGTTTCATGAGATAAAATGGTTAAAATAAAATAAAATGAATTGACATGAGCTTTGGAGGAATTTTTTTTTTTACCAGGAATGCAGCTAATACTACGCTCTTGCTGTCCCATCTCTGAGAATAGTTGTCCTTGGTAAAACTGAAAATTTTCTAAAACAGTGGCAAGTTTGTTAATTTTTTTTTATGAGATTATAGCTAAAAAGATTCGGCCACAGAAAATCTAAAAAAAATAACTAAATTAAAAGGAGAAATGATTGTAAAAAACAAAATGGTTTCAGGCTCGTTCACCGAGGAGAGCACGTCATGTAAGTAAATTATGTTTATTTTATTTTTAAATTATGTATAGCACTCGTATATAATGTGCTCTATCAATTGGTGAGTTGGGATGTTTTTATTTTTTTTTTATTTTAAACTATTGTTAGTAGGTTATAATTTAGAAATGATTCATGATAATTGTGTCCAAAACTTGTCTGAAAAATAACAAGATTAATTTAAGAATCTCTTAAAGCTTTTGTTCAAATGAATGCCTATCTTATTGGACAAGAAAAGGGCTCAATGTCACAAATATTATATGTTAAACAATGTTACAAACCCATTTATTTATTCATATTTCCAAGTTTCAAATTCAAATTAAAATCCATAAAATGTGTCCACGTAAAATTTTATAATGTTTGCAATTTATTCTATAATAGATAAGATATAAAAATGAATGCATTAAAGTTAACTAATTATTGTTAATTAATTTTTTTTTTACCAATTGATCTAGTAGAAAATGAGCTCCATTAATTATAAAATATCACGGAAATGCATATCTCATCATAGATTAACAGTTTGTATTTGACATTTTAATTTAAATTTTGAAATATAAATAAAAATAGTAAATTTCTGACGTTTCGTAGAACCAAATACTTGTTGCATTGGAATTTGTAAAATAATAATAATAATTTTCAAAGACTTAATAAGGAGTATTTTGCAAGAAAAAACAGCCGTGGCGGATTCAATTAAAAATCTTTGCTGCTCTTAGATCAGTTCAGAATTGCTGAATTGAAGTTTACCAATATTTTTCTTGTGCATACTAATAAATAAATTAACGTTTAAATTCTAATATTACCTTGCTACGAAATAAGGAAATTATGTTTGAATTGGTAGATGGTTACCGTAAATGATACTAAATAACAATGATAACAATAATTGTCGCAAGTTGAGCATATCCACATAAAAAGAGGAAATACAAAAGAATGGGTGGGAGAAAAGGTTCCGTAAGAATTTTATGTTTGATGCGGTATCAAGGAAAAGGAAAAAGACAAATTTCGAGGGGAATATCCTAAAATGGGATTCCTCTTTTGGTTGGTCAATGTTCATTGTTCACGAAATCCTAACTTAAACTTTTTTTCTCGTGGATAATAAAAGTTTCAACCTTTTGCTTAATCCATCGTTGGAGGTTTTCATTGTTTTTTTTTTCCCACGACGAGATTATCATTTAGTACATGGAACAGGGATGGAAAGTACAAATAAAAAAATTGTAATTACGTATTACGTGATATGGCTGAAATTAAATTATTACAAATATACCTTGTTTCTGTTTTTTTTTTTTGTTTTCCTATTTTGGTCGAGTATTGCTATTATTTTAATTTTAATTTTATACTTTTTTTTCTTTGATGTAATACAAGTCACTATTTTTGTATCCTATGTCCTTACCAAATTTGTGTTGACTTTGTTAATAAAACTATTAATATATGAAGAAAAAGGGAAGTAGTAAAATTTTCTGAGTTTATGTTGTTTGATTCTCAAATCTCAATTATTTAAAAAGAAAATAAGAAAAACTATTAGGACAATTTTGAACTGTGCACCGAGAAAAGAAAATATGTTAGAAAAGAGTTCAATTGTTAAGTCGAAATATAGGCTATCAAATAGAATACAACACTGAAAGACGCATAAATTTCGACATGACATTGTATAATATAGTCATACATTAGTTAATAGTGAAGATCTGAGCCATACATATCCATATAAACATTGAATAAAATAAATAGTAAACAAGTACATGTGTCTCGGATAATAGAAAGAAGTCTCCAACCACTTTTATAGAAAAAACAAGATTTTCATTATTTTCTCATTTTTTGTTCCAAATTTTATACAAAAAAAAGGCATTGATGTTAAGAAGTTATGTCTTAGATTTTAGGTTTTTTTTTTTCCTACGAATCAAACAGAAGCAGAGTATTTACGTTTCATTTTCTGAAATAATTTGAGTATGTTAGTAAAACATGAGCGGTTCGGCACAATTGTGTCTTAATCTACAATTATTTTTGCGCTTCAAATTAAATACTATATTAAAATAATTATATGTTTTAGTTTTCCTTTCCGAACTTTGGACCACGTCGCTATTTCTATAGGCATATATTATGCTTATCTAATTTGGCCAGACCGGTCGGTGGGGGAACTTGACACGAGGAGTTTGCAAGCAAAGCGACCGATTTTTTTTATTATACGATGAGTTTGCTGAAAAATCGAAATTTAGAATAACAAAATGGCTTATTCTATTCAGCTAAGTGATTAGACGGGATAAACTATTCCGTTCTTTTAACTTTAATTCTAACTAGTAATTTAACTTAAAAAAAAACTATATATTTTGAACAGAATAAATTATTATGTCTAACACTGTAACATTTTTTTTTATTCTCTTACATGAAACCAAATTCAAAAAAAAAAAAAAATGCTACTGTGTTATAGACATTTTTTCTTTCTGCTTAGCAATAATTTGAACGGGATGGTTTATCTCGTCCAAACACTATAACTGGACGGAATAAATCATCCCGCTTTTCCTAGATTTTGATTTTCTAATAAAACGATATCCTTTTCTGATATTATTTTATTTTATTTTTTATTAATAAAAAAATCGGAGCAAAGCGATGTTAATATTATTACAAATTATTTTTTTAATGGACAATTAAATCGTAGCAATTTACATTACATTGAAAGTACCAAGGACAATATTATAAATAGTAAGACTAGAATGTTCTCAAAGTTCATCAGTATTTTGTTGATTTTAATTTTAAAATCTATTGAAATGATTTTAAATAATAAATTAAACTATTAAAACTAATTTATTTTCACAAGTAATATGTTCATATGTTAAATTTATAAATTTTCAAATCAATTTACTATAAATTCAAGCAGTAAAAATAAAGTTTTATAAATTAATATTAATATGTTTATTTTTTTTAGCGTTTGACTTTACACTAAATTAATTAAAAAAAATTATGAATGTCACATATAAGCACAGCACTCAACACTTGTGAAGTAGATTGATTTTTAAAGTTTAAATTCATCATTTGAATTGAAGTATGCATTTTCTATTTTTCTATTAATGTCATCGTTTTCAACACTCATGAGAACATATGCAGTTTCTATTTTTCTATTAATGACTTATTATATATATTGTTATTATTGTCCGGTGAAATAAAATACACCTTACTTTTCTATATTTTTATAAAAATGAAATAAATAAATAAACCCACATTTATTATTTTTGTAAAATATACTACAACAAAATAAACACATAAACACATAAACAAAAACAAAATTAAATCTATGGGAAAATTTCCAGTGTGCCCGTGTAAATGTTAGAAATAGCCAATTTTTCTATCAAAATACCACAATATTCAATATCCCTATACAAATTTAATATTCTTTCTTCTATTCCCTTTTAACTATTTAACATTATATTTCACTATTTTATAGTCCAAATTGACTAATATACCCTCAAATTTAAACTGGACATGTCCATTTCTTGCCATCACAGTGAGGACTCACACGCCATTGCTGAGGATGGTTTTCTAATCTCTCCATCTCTTTCGTGTTCGCATTCCCGTTCTCATTGTTACCTTAATTTATTTAAGAACATTTAATGTTTGATTGGTGCCTGCAAATGAAGTAATTTTGTCTTATGAAATAGCTCATCCTTATTATCCAAGTCAATACTCTATTTCGTTCATTTATTCTAAAGCAAAACATTTCTTTCTCATAAATGTAGCATTGAAATTAGGATATATAGCAACAGATACACTAAATCAATAAAAAAATAGAAGCTAATATAAGCTATTATTATTAGGATTTGTTCATGGTTGCATAAATTGACTGCTTACATTTGCACTTCAACATGTTTGGCATTGCAACAATCCGACCAGTAAGTGTCATGTCTCTCTCTGCCTCCTAGCTGATATGGCAACAATCTCAAATGACAATGTTTCTCCACTTCAGACTCAACACCTTCACAGACTCCGAGTGGGTACTGGCCGTGCAAACCCGTCTATCTTTGACCCAACTTCCCTCAATACCTGGCTTTGGGCCTGCATAGCAAACAATATCAGGTTTGCCATAATGGTGCTATCAACTGAGCACTATGGGTCCATGACAGATTTTGTCTTTGGCCGTCGGCATATACAAACTATATTTGGTGGAGTCGAGCCCGTGGCAAGATGGAAATGCGGATGTAGTTGGGGATTTGGTGGTTGCCGTGGAGGAATTTAGTCTCGAACTCGGGTTGTATATGTCACTGTGGAACCGTTATATTATGAGCCGTGCTACGACAACACCGGACTACAATGAATATTACCTTAGATATATCATATAATTACTCACAAGGTCGATTCTTTAAGTATCAATTTTTATTTTTGATTTTAGATCAGAAGCCGAATTCCTTAATGAATCAGGTTTCTTTACAACTAATTTTCACATAGGTTGTTGTTTGAGCTAATTTCAATTTATTCCATATTCAAGTTGACTTCGTCTTATATATTCAAGGATGGTGTTGGCATCAAGGGATGTTTTTAAGTTCATTTTTGTGGAAAAACATTGATGATGTAATTTTCATTTTCATTTTGACTACTACCAATACATATTATGTTGTAACCTTTTTCTTCTTGCGGAGAAATACCAGTAGGAAAAACTTAAAAAGACAATCAGATAGCTACGTAATTCTCTAATCCAAAACTGCTTCTAATTTAAAGATTGGATATGTGAACCCAACATTTATTTTTATTTAATGGGGACAAGAAGAGAGAAAGGGTACCGAGATGACGAGGAAGAGAGATGAATTTGAGGAAGGAAAGGACATTTAGAATTAATGGGCATGTCCATTTAAAATTAGAGAATGTATTGGTCAATTTAATTTTTGAAATAATTAAATAAAATGTTAAATAGTTAAAAAAAGATAAAATAAAGAATTATAAATTTGTATGGGCATATTAGATATTGTGATATTTTGACGGGAGAAATTGGCTATTTCAAAGATTTAGATGAATACACTAGAAATTTTTCCTAAATCTATTATGTTTTATTAAAAAAAAAAACAAATAGTCCGCAATGACAACTGGTAGCTCCATTCTTGAATCGCAATAACAAATGGTGACCTCCAGAAATAGAGCTGTCAATTGTCATTGTAATCCGGATATTTTTTAAATTCCCATGAATTAGAGGTTTTTTTGTTAATTTTATTTAGAGGAAGGGTATTAATAAAAATTTCGTCCTTACGTCCTCCCAAGTTATTGAATTTAGATCCAATGCGGCCAACTACGTGGAATAAAATATGCATTGTTCTTTTCAACTAAATACGAATTTTGAAGTGGACCCTAAATTTAAATACGCAGCGAAATTATTTTTTGGTTCAATTGAAAACTAATTTTGAATCTGACCCTAATTTTAAGTACGCATCGAAATTATTTTGGTTCAACTGAAAACTAATTTTATCAAGTGTGGTTCCAAGATACTGAGTTAATGGTCAAAATTATAAGTTTTATAAATTAATTTTTATTTTTTAAATATTTTTTTACCACTTGACTCTATAAAAAAATAGTTTGAAAATTTAAATTTGTTTGCATGTAGATGCATTACTCATAAGATAGATGGATTTTAACAGTTTGAATTTGTCGGTTAAAACCAATTCGATAAATTTTAGAATTAAGTTCACAAAGAGACTTTATAAATTTAAAAACACTCTAATTCTACTTATAAAACTCTGTAAAACCCGAGTCCTTGCAAATAGTCGGATTTTAATAGTCTATGGTTTTTCTTTTTAGTAGGAAACAAGAGTCAAACTTTTATTTTATTAACCGCAATTGGTTACATAGTTTTGAAGGATTTTGAACACAATTCATACGTAAGTGCCTACTTATCGACTTAACACAATGGTTAGAAAAACAACAGTTGATGACTGTTCATGGATTTACAATGACAAACAAAGGAGAAAAAAAAAAATCAGAAAACAGAAACGAAATTGAAAGATAAAAAATACAGACTTGTTGTAATAGTCTTGTTCCGCCAGTTCGTTCTTCTGTTAACACTTACCTCTAAACAATCGGGCACATCTTTCTCTCTATAATATGAATTGAGAAATTAAGATGAGTGCTCTGATTTCCTTTGGTGCTTTCTTATCTCCCAATATTGTGATAAAGTCATGTGTCAATGTGATTTTCCGAAAAAAGTGTTGCATTGCCAGATTCACAATGCTCATATGAACCTTTCTCGAAACAGTACACTCATTAAATAAGTGCTTCACAGTTTCTTCGTTAGTCCATGAATTTTGGTCAGATTTTTTTCTATTTGAGAATTTCCTCACAATAGAATAGGGATTTGGATCTCTATAGTAACATAATCTTTGAGTTTGGATCCAGACCATCCAATCTCTGTTTGGCATCAATAAATATGAATAAATATATTGTAATAGCATAGCAAGTTTAGTACGAAAAATAATATTTTGTTCACCATAATAATTGTATGTCAGAATTATATATGCATTTTATGTTACTTTTATTTTCTAATGAGAAAAATAAGCTGCTAATTATGAAACAAAAATCTCAATCTCTATCTTAATTAAGTATTCAAATTATATTTGTATTCGTTTCCGTCAATATATTGTATTCATATTTGAAAAAAAAAAAAATACATATATGATTTTACCACTGTTCAATCTAATATTCGATTCGTTTGCACTTCTGAGATTAGGCCACCTGGGTGGGGCCGGATCGCGTTAGGCCACTCTTTTTTTGCTTTTCTTTTTGACATTTTTGAATGGCGATCATATTCAAGTACGAGAAAGCAAACCACCTAAGCCCATTTTTGTTCAAATGGGCCTCCAAATTCAATATTTATTAGTGTGGAAACAAGACTCGAGACTCGGTCTTACAATAAGGGAAAAAGAAGAAGACCCTCAATAGACTTATTTTAGACTAGTTATGTAAAGTCAGTGTTTTTTCTTGTATTCAGACTATGGAACATTTTATAATTTTCCGCTCCATCCATGCATGAGAGACCCTTAGTCAAATATCAACATTACATGTTAGTTCTTTGGCACTTTTGAGCAGTGTTTTAATATTTGGTATATTCGACTGAATATTCGATCGAATATTCGTATTCGGTTGGAAACTAAACATGAAATGAGTATTTGGTCCAATATTCCGTTTTGAATATTCGGCCAAATATATTTTTTCATATATTATCTATTCGGCCGAATATTTCCGAATATGAATCGAATATTTCCAAATAGAGAATAAGAATCTGAATAAGAACCGAAAAGTTATAATTTCATTTATTTAAGTTTGAACTTATGTTTTATTTATGCTTATTTGTAGTTTTGTAATTTATACTGTGGATTGTTAATTTGTTTTAATTTGTGTTATGTTTTATTTATGTTTATTTTATAATGTTTATTTATATTTATTAGAGCTAATGCCTATGATTTTTCATTTGAAAATCTGAATATATAAATCCGAATAAAAATCTGAATATTCGGCCGCATACTGTATATTCGGTATTCGGTGGCTTTCCGAATACCGAATATTAAAACACTGCTTTTGAGTGAGAAGCTCCTAATTAGTTTATCAAAAAAATTCAAAATTTCTGTGTAATTTCAAGCTAATTAATCATTACCCCTCTCAAATAAACTGAAAAGCGGCTGTTATTAACACAATCGTCCAGTGAAGAAAATATATATGCATGCAAAAGAACTTCTAGAAAGTTCGAAACTCATATCCTACTGGCGAAGGAGATTATTGTAGAATATGAAGCTGCTACAGACGTAACACTGCAAACAAACCATATATTAGTCGTATATTTTTTTCCTTTATTGCTTTCACATATACTAAAGATTTTAAGAGAACAATTTTAGCTTTATGTAGTATACAAACTATAAAATCAAAACAACGTTGCATATAATTAGTGCTCTGTGTGAAGTCAAAATTGCTCAGTTAAAATCTTTACCCAATTTTGGGGTGTTTATTGTTCTATTTAGTTCGGACTGGACTAAAGTTTGTTCAATCCAACTTTTTTTTTTCATAAATATAAACTGAACTGACGGAATAATTCAATCCAACTGAACTATAAATTAAACCAAATAAACTGAATGTAATTAAATTTATTTTATTCGGATAAACCAAATTAGTGTTAAAAAATAGATTCATAATTAATTCAACTGCTAATTAACTTGATAATCTAAATGTATAAATGTTTAATATTATAATAGCCTTTTGATTTCTTTTTTATTTGTTCGGTTTGTTTGATATTCAATTTGTCAAAACCAAAACCATAAATTGAAATTGAATATGTAACTAAAGAAACCAACTTAATTAATAAACGAACCGTGTTGTCTACAACACACTGCTTATCAAATTTTTGTTGTGTTGTTTCACTGTTTCAATTTTTTATTTCCTTTTTTTAACATGAAAATAGAAAACAAAAAATAAAAATTAAGTTAGTCGCCGATTTTTTAAAGTGGATAGCTAGGTCATCTATGACTAATTTTTATATTTATAAATCATTTTGCTTCTGAGGAGAATTTCATTACGACTCACTAACACTAATCGTGGTTGATTATTTTCTCAAATTCTAATTATTTTAATTTTATGTTAAATGGATGGATACTGTATAGAAATTTTAAATACTCAATCATTGATAATGCCAGCTCGTGGTAACATTACGTTAGTATCTGAGAAGAAGAAAGAAGAAGAAATAAATAATCGCTAAAAATGACAATGTCAGGCGCCGCTCATGCTGAAAAGTAATATGATAGCATGTTACTGGTACATATACTCTGATTTCTCTTTTCTCGTTACTGAAAGAAGATCCAAAACCCGAAATCCGAGTATCTGACATCTTCTAATTTTTTTTGGCACCTTTGAACTCACTGGGTCAACCTTGTTTGTTTTTTCTTACCGTAGTTTGAACTTGTCTCAATTTCTTGAGAATTCACCAAAACCTAATAATATTTTTTCTTTCATGTGCAGTCCATAAACTGATAGAAGGCCCATTAATTTGTGAATGTGAACATGCTTGTTGAACTAAGGGAACATTCAAAGCGTGTCAATTTGACAGAATTTGACTTTTGTTTGACTTATAATAATGTACTTGAAGTTTAAACAGATCATTGTTATTTATTTAATCCACAAGATGAGCTTATTTTGTTTTCATATATATCTTCGTATAATTATGTACGTACGTGGCCGCGGAAAGAATTAATTAAAGATTATAGTTTGGTTCATCTCAAGGGTTATGCAGAGCAAAAATAAATAATAATAATAATAATAATAATAATAATAATAATAGAAGAAGAAGAAAGAAGAAGACGACGACGACGACGACTACATTACAAAATCACACTTCTGCAATCAATTAGTTGATTAGTGACTCAATATTATGAAACACCAATCTCTCTCAAATTAGGTACTAGGCTACTAGCTAGCAATCAATTTTAAAATTCTCAAATTTTGTCTCCAACAACAGGCATGATATTCATCTCCAATAAAACTCCTCCGAGATTTTGTCTTATAAAAACATTAATTCATTATATTGTCTAACTCAATTCCATGAACACTGGTGTTATCTTGCTGCTTGTCTCTAGTCATCTCCATGTAAACAAAAGCTATTAAGTTTGCATATTGAGTTTGCACATTGATTAGGTCGGCTTGCGTGCGAGCCAGTTGCATTTTGAGCTCGTTCACTTGCTTCTGTAGTTGGCACACCGAGCCGGCGCAACCGTACACCGGGTCCCGTATCCTGGCATCTGCTTCATAAACCATGCTGTTCACTGCATCTGCACGCTGGGTCTCTGGAACATCCTGTAAACAAACAAACAAACAAATACATAGATGAAGATATTAATAACAAACATGTTGCATCCTGCGTATCCACTGCACAGTCAATTATAATTCCAAATTAACTGAGAAAATGACAAGGCCAAAAAGGAAAATGAGGATTAATTATTACCTGCAGGAGCTTGATGATGTTACTAGCACCAAACACGCGGTGTGCCGTGGTGAACTTGAGGGGATCGGTAGGTGGAAAGTACGGAGCGAGCATGCACGTGTCAGCGCACCTTCGACGTAGTATCTTGCAAGCGGCACAAGGGCTTAGCACAACCAGAGGAGGAAGGCTGGACGAGATCAATCTAGGGATAACTGGCGGAGGAGATGAGGTTAGAGAGATGGAAGGATCAGTTGACATGGTGGAGTAGAGATGGAGCGAGTTATTTCTTGAATTGAGTGTGCGCTCTGATGGGGAACAGATATCAAACATTATGTTTTCCTTGGTTCAACAAAAAAATGATAAAGGCATTTTATAGACGGATCTGGTTGTCATCTTGTGTTTGTGTGGAAGAGAAGATAAAAGAAAAGGTTGAGAGAGAGAGAAAAAGTCGATGTCAGAAAGCCATAATTATTTTTCTGCTTGGTGGTGTGCTGGGAGGGGGTCCGGGTCGGGCGCGTGGCGCGTGGGCAATGAGGGACACTGTTATTGAGAGCTTGGAGTAAGCACAACGAAAACTGCACTACAGCGTAGCGCAGGCGACAAATTCAGAATTTTCGCTGGAGCGAAAAAATAGCGAATTGAGTTTAGATAGTTAGTTGGATTTAAATATGTTAGTTGATTTAGAATTTGACAAATTTGACAAATTAAAAAAAAATTAAGTAAATTAGAATTTTAATTCTAATTATCAGATTTACTTATTGTACAAATTTGAAAAAAAGAAACTTTTTTTTTAATAGTGTCTATGACGGACTTTTCAGAGAGGAACAAGTAAAATTTTAGGAGAAAGAGGAGGGATATAATTATAATTGGTCCAAACTTATAAATTTTTATAAAATTTTAAATTTAAGGATGCGGGGCTGGGGGTGACCCCCTCCCTCCTTACTTTACTAGATCTACCCCTTACAAATAAACAATCATAAAGAAAGAATTAATAATTCTGTAAAAAAATTGGACCAAATCTAACAAATGCACAAGTTCGTCGGCTGTAGAATTGCTTACAAAGAACAATTATATTGATAAAAAAAAGTCTATTTACACATTTCTATTAGATATTACAATATACTAGTATATATCTTATTTAATGCCTTATACCGAGTTCATCCACTGATAAATCCTAAGATTATACTATTTATCAAACAAAGCATTTCGTGTTGCTTGTTTGAGAACACTTATGTTTTTCTCACGCCAGAGTGCCACACTCCCGCAGCCTATATCACACTCAAATGATTCTTCTCTGTCGATGTCATAGAATGCATACATGTCACTTATCCATACATGCACTATGTTACGACCTCTAGTGGCGTAATCAAGATTTGAGTCAGAGGTGGACAAAAATTGGGTTCGAATATTTTTTTTTCTAAACAGGTTCAAATTCAAATTTCCTTCATAATTCTCTTCCCGCCTCTGTCCGCCTACCAAATTGCATCTCTGCCTATTAAATCGATTATAAAATTGCATGTGCATTGCCGAATTGAACAAAGATTTAAAAATATCTTTCTTTTCTAATTAGATTAAACAACTTACAAACTATCTCTGAAATTTGAACTGACAATCGGTACTTCGAATTGAATCCAGAGGTAGGCAGAATCAAATTCAAAAGTAGGCAAGACCTATCGAAAAACCTAGTCAAAAGAAAAAGAAAAAAAACCCCGGGGTAAGCAGGCTCTGTGCCACTATGGCTCCGCCATTGACAACCTCCACATATGAAAATATTATGATGCGTTAGGAGCCCTCTCTAGAATCTTGCTAAGTAGCTAGGGACACTCTCACATATATGATCATTAATTTGTTTCAGTCATGTTTATCGCACAAAATAGGCAACTTGTTTGGACCGTATACAACCCTTTAATATATAGCAAAACATCTTGAGTCAAAATTTTGTTATCTAACATAAGCGAAACAAATTTTTTGACCATCATTAATTAGTATCCTTAACTTCCAAATCAACCCCTGAGTTAGTGGATTGAATTCGGGTAGGGTACGGGTACCTCGGGTACGGGTAGGGCGGGTAGTCGGGTAGGGCGGGTACGGGTAGGGCGGGTAGGCGGGTAGGCGGGTACGGGTAGGTTGGGTACGGTTTTAAAAAAGTGTACCCTACCCGTTTCAAACCCGTGCCCGTCCCGGGTAACGGGTACGGGTACCTCGGGTACGGGTACTCGGGTAGGGCGGGTAGGGTACGGGTATTTTTTTTTTTTTCTTTCTGTTTTTCTTTTGGTTTTTTTTTTTCTGTTTTTTTCTTCTGTTTTTTTTTTTCTTTTTTTTAGTTTTTTTTTTCTGTTTTGTTTAATATTTTTTTTCTGTTTTTTTAGTTTTTTTTCTGTTTTGTTTTTCCTTTTTTTTCTGTTTTGTTTAATGTTTTTTTTTTTCTGTTTTTTTAGTTTTTTTTCTGTTTTGTTTTCCGTTTTTTTTATTTTTTTTCTGTTTTGTTTAATGTTTTTTTTCTGTATTTTTTTTTGTTTTTCGTTTTTTTTACAGTGTCGTACGAATATTATTACATGTTTATAATTCGATTTTTATAATATGAATAGTTCGATATCAAATAGAGTATATATAAACATGAAATTATCAAGTCGCAACTTTATAATTTATAAATGAATAAAATTTGTACCTTATATATAAAAATTATTCGTGCGAAAATTTGTATATTTATACGGCTAAGTACAAATATATTTATTTATTTCTTTAAGCAAGTCATTTTATTTTATTTTCAAATTCTCATTCTAATTAAAACAATAAAATATAAATAAAAATATCTTAAATTAATTTATTACATTAAAAATAATTATGAATAATTTAAAAACAATAGATTAAAAAATAAAAGTTACCCTCCTCCTTTATTCCGGGCTTGGGACCGGCTATGTAAAATAACATAGGCGGAGTTCTAACTTTTTTTTATTAGTAATTGTTCTTTAAAATGAATAATTTAAAAACTAATTGAAATGTTTAGAAATTATAATTTTAAAAATACCCATAAATATTAAAAGAGGTTAGAAAATTATACCGACACTACCTATCTAGTAGTTTGGATTCATATACCATTGTTCGCTTTCTTCCGCACCGTCTGAATCTGAATTAGCTTGGGGCTGCGGCTCGGTAACACTTTCTTCAGTATCAGCTGCGGATGATGATTCTTGATCTTGATGTTGGTTGCGCTCGTCAGCCTTAATCCAATCTTTCAAGCACACAAGTCTCTCAAAAACATGTGGACCCAATTTACTGCGTTTGTCGGAGAGGATCCTGTTCGCCGAACTAAAACAACTTTCTGAAGGGACGGTTGACACGGGTACGGCAAAGACGTCGCGGGCCATCATCGCCAGTGTTGGATAACACCTTTGATTCCTCTTCCACCACGTCATGATGTCAACGTTTTCATTTTCGTTGCGCATATTTAAATAGCTCTCTAACTCGTTTGTGGATGCGTGCGGTTCGCTATCTAACTGAAAATCTGCTAACAATCCACTACTGCTAGTGCTCCTGAAATTGGAACTATTAAAAAATAAATAAAAAATTAGTGGACAAATAATGCAGATATTATAAATAATAAAGATTAAAAGCATAATGTATATTTATTCATACCTAGGACCAGCCCGGGACGAAGAGGGGTTTTGGTTGCCACTAATTCTTGAGTTGTATATGTTAAACATCTCAGCGAACTTCGCATCCACGTATGCCTCGACCCCGGTTGCGTCTAAATGTAGATTACCTTTGTACGCTTCAACCATTTTGATCGTGTAATATTTCTTGTATGCCGGGTTGAGGCAGCTTGCGATAATGGCCAGGAGGGGTACATCTTCCCAATATTTTAGAAATTTTAGTTTCATGGCCTCTACGATCGGTGTGAGAGATTTATCGTGTGTTTCTGCTTGTTCCAAATTACGATACACCTTGGAAATTTGGTAGATTTGCCCCAACAACTCAAATGCCGTCGGAGAATACGAGCAGGATAGTTTGACGGTTGCTTCAAAAAAGGTTCCTAGGAATGTTGAAAGCCTTTCTAGTTGGTCCCATTCCCCGCCGGTGGGTTCCAATTGCATTCCCTCAGGGGTGGATCCCCTCAAAAACTCCCCTATGACAGCTTTGTAAGGAAGGCATCGGTTCAACATCCTATAGGTTGAGTTCCAACGGGTATCTATATCCCAAGGTACTTTCAACTTGCTTAGTCGATAGGTTATGCACAACTTTGCAAACTCTTGTCTTCTTTCATGGTTTGAAACAATGTGGTTGAGGGCATCCTTAAATTTAACTATCAATAATTTTATAGCTTCTGTTTTAAGTCCCGCCTTCACGACGAGGTTAAGTATATGACAAGCACACTTTTGGTGAAACATTTCACCATTCATAATCGGGTTTAGTGACCGTTTAAAAATTTCAATGGAAGCAATGTTGTTGCTAGCATTATCGAAAGATATAGAAAAAACCTTGTTAGCCATATCCCTCTTAAGGTTATACTCTTGTAAAACCTCAATAATAGATTTGAAAATTACATTTGCGGTGTGCGGGGAATCTAACACTCGAAAACTTAATATCCTCTTTTGTAATACCCACTGATCATCGATCCAATGCCCAGTAACACAAGAGTACCCAAGGCCATGTTTACCAGCAGTCCATATATCGGAGGTAATTGAGACCTTATTGGATTGATATGCAAATGTACCTTTGAGGTCATCTTTTATGGTTGTAAACAGTTTTTTTATTTCACCAACCAACTTTCTATGATGCATCCTCTTGTACATTGGTTGAGCACACCCCCGAATGACCAACCGGGCAAAGGCTGTGCAACCACCCATACTGATTGGTTGTTCTTTGTGGGTTATGTACCGGGCCAATTCACTAAGCATTTTTTTTTCATCAAATTTTGGGTTGGTTCTGGTACCATCCGCATTAATAAGGGTTTGGATTTGTCTCGTTGGTACATTTTTGCTTGGTTCCTCACCCTTTTTTTCATGCATTTCGGCATGTCTTTTAAAGCTACTCATACCACTACTTTGCTTATACACAAAAAAAGGTTTCTTGCAATTGGGTACCTTACATTCAAGAGTTTCCATAAAGCCATCAGCATCTTTTGTAATCTCATAAAATCTCTTCCACGGCTGATTGTATTCCGAAGGTCTTCTAGCCTTCTTTACCACTGGTTGTTGCGGGGGGGCACTTGTCGAAGGAGGGACAGCTTCTTCCTGAATTTCAGGGGCACTTCTCGAAGGAGTACCTTCTATACTGGGAGTAAATTGACTCGATGCTACAGAAGAAGTGCCTCCATATGCATACGATGGTGTCGGTTGAAATGTTTCTTGTGGAATGTAGGCGTTTGGATCGTTTGAAGTATAATACGGTGCATGCATTTGTGGGGGTTGTTGATAATTTAAATCTAGGATTTGGTCCCTTCTTTGATAATTGTGTGGATAGTTAGGTGGATAATTAGGTGGTGGCATTTGGGAGGAACTATCAAGATAATTAGGTGGTGGCATATCGGGGCCAAAAATAGAAGCCGACATTCTCGCTTCAAATGTTTCTTCCACCGATTCGTGATGAGGAGATGTCATTTTTTAACCTAATTAAAAACAGAAATTAAAAACAGAAATTAAAAACAGAAATTAAAAAACAGAAATTAAAAAACAGAAATTAAAAACAGAAATTAAAAACAGAAATTAAAAAACAGAAATTAAAAAACAGAAATTAAAAACAGAAATTAAAAACAGAAATTAAAAAACAGAAATTAAAAAACAGAATTTAAAAACAGAAATTAAAAAACAGAAATTAAAAAACAGAAATTAAAAACAGAAATTAAAAACAGAAATTAAAAACAGAAATTAAAAACAGAAATTAAAAAACAGAAATTAAAAAACAGAAATTAAAAAACAGAAATTAAAAACGGAAATTAAAAACGGAAATTAAAAACAGAAATTAAAAACAGAAATTAAAAACAGAAATTAAAAATAGAAATTAAAAACAGAAATTAAAAAACAGAAATTAAAAAACAAAAATAAAAAAACAGAAATTAAAAACAGAAATTAAAAACGGAAATTAAAAACGGAAATTAAAAACAGAAATTAAAAACAGAAATTAAAAACAGAAATTAAAAACAGAAATTAAAAACAGAAATTAAAAACAGAAATTAAAAACAGAAATTAAAAAAAAAAAATTAAAAAACAGAAATTAAAAAACAGAAATTAAAAAATAGAAATTCAAAACGGAAATTCAAAACAGAAATTAAAAAACAGAAATTAAAAAACAGAAATTAAAAAATAGAAATTAAAAACGGAAATTAAAAACAGAAATTAAAAACAGAAATTAAAAACAGAAATTAAAAACAGAAATTAAAAACAGAAATTAAAAACAGAAATTAAAAAACAGAAATTAAAAACAGAAATTAAAAACAGATAGCAAAAAACAGAAATTAAAAACAGAAATTAAAAACAGAAATTAAAAAACAGAAATTAAAAACAGAAATTAAAAAACAGAAATTAAAAAACAGAAATTAAAAAATAGAAATTAAAAATGGAAATTAAAAACGGAAATTAAAAACGAAAATTAAAAACAGAAATTAAAAACAGAAATTAAAAACAGAAATTAAAAAACAGAAATTAAAAACATAAATTAAAAACAGAAAGCAAAAAACAGAAATTAAAAACATAAATTAAAAACAGAAATTAAAAAACAGAAATTAAAAACAGAAATTAAAAAACAGAAATTAAAAACAGAAAGTAAAAACAGAAAGTAAAAAACAGAAAAATAAATCTAATCTATTTAAAAAAAAATCTAACATCTTTTCTAACCTATTAAAAATAAATCCGAATTTCAAAAAAAAAATCCAACATATTCAAAAAACAAATCTAATTACTTCACAAATTAAAAAAAAAATCTAACATATTAAAAGAACAAATCTAATTACGTCACAAATTTTAAAAAAAATCTAACATCTTTTCTAACCTATTAAAAATAAATCCGAATTTCAAAAAAAAAATCTAACATATTCAAAAAACAAATCTAATTACTTCACAAATTTAAAAAAAAAATCTAACATCTTTTCTAACCTATTAAAAATAAATCCGAATTTCAAAAAAAAAATCTAACATATTCAAAAAACAAATCTAATTACTTCACAAATTTTAAAAAAAAATCTAACATCTTTTCTAACCTATTAAAAATAAATCCGAATTTCAAAAAAAAAATCTAACATATTCAAAAAACAAATCTAATTACTTCACAAATTTTAAAAAAAAATCTAACATCTTTTCTAACCTATTAAAAATAAATCCGAATTTCAAAAAAAAATCTAACATATTCAATAAATCTATCAATCCTAACATAAAATAAATCTAAAAAATGTAATTATTTAACAAATTTAACAAATCTAATTACTTAACAAATTTAACAAGTCTAATTACTTAACTTTCAATAAATCTAACTTAAACTAAATTTACTCTACAAAAATAAATTAATCTAACATAAAATAAATCTAATCTTTAAATCTCGCGGAAAAATCTTGCGGGAGGTGCCGAACTTTGTAATTTCGATACCTTCGTAATTCCGTTTGCGTATTTGTAGAATGAATTAAATTACAACTATATAATTTTTTTTAAAAATAAATAGAGAAATTGAGAATAATGAAAATTGAGAGAATGAGAGTTTGAGATAGAATGTGGAGAGAAAGAGAGTTAGAGGGGGTGTATTTAAAGAAAAAATTGGAGGGGGGAATTAAATTCGAAATTAAAAAAAAAAAAAAAAAAAAAAACCGGGATTTGACCCGGGTGGGTCCGGCCGGGTTTGATTTGACTGGCCCGGGCCCGGTTTGTTTGAACCGGCGGCAAAAAAATTCAAATTTCAAATGAAACGGGTAAACGGGTAAAGGGTCACGGGTAAACGGGTAAAGGTCACGGGTAAACGGGTAAAGGGTAAACGGGTAAAAGGGTAAAGTTAGTTGGGTAAACGGGTGCGGGTACGGGTAAAACGGGTGCGGGTAGACGGGTTTCGGGTACGGGTAAAACGGGTACGGGTTGGACGGGTTTGTTCCCGAATCAATGAGTCCGGTCCATCTCAAACCCGTACCCGTGTACCCGTTTACCCGCCTATACCCGGGCACGGGTACGGGTACCTCGGGTAACGGGTACGGGTCGGGTACAACGGGTCATACCCGTTCGGGTAAAAGCAAAAGTCTACCCTGAGTTGATGAAATAACACCCTTGTGATGCATTGCCTTGTAAGCCGAAGCGCAAGTGAATATACTAAAGGCCGTCCAACGCGCGCCACACGGTTTCATCCTTTGTCATTTGTACCGCACATGTATAGAATGAGAGAAGTTTTACCAAGTTCTTGGTAAAGAAAGGAAGTGGTACGTAGCAGCCTCCGGTGATTCCAACTGACCCGCCGTACTTATCCCATGTAGCCTGCACAAGATATATAGTTGGTCAGAGATCCTCCGAATTACTGTGTAATGTGTCTAGACTCATTTAGTCAGCAGTGTATCATTTTGTTGGACGAGGTCAATCACTAAATAAATAAGAATATAATAGACATATTAATATACAATATTGTTGGATAGAATTTACTGCATATTTTCTTCTTTTTACGAAAATAACCTGATGAAAATTTTGAAAACTAATTTGCCACATCTTGTTTAATTGCTACTCACAAAAATATAGAATATTCAGAATTCGAATTCACATATTACATCTATATATAGGTCACCAATTAGGGACTGAATTGTGATTGAGTAGCAAATTAGAATGTGATGTACTCATCAAAAATAGTTGGTCAGCATAACTTTAAAGTTTATCGAATTATTTTCAACTGACTAATTTAAACCGATAAAAGCCATCTACTTCATAAGTGATGTATATACATCAATTTTTTTGAAATTTTTGAATTCATGTAGTACAAGACAAGCAGTCAGAATTATAAACCTTCTATAAGCTATTTTATAAATTGTTTTATGTATTTATTTTTTATCAACATATTAGATTCGTCGTTTGTAACTAATCTGATAGGTTTTATAATTACGTTAATCAATCTCTTTTGATGAACAATCTCCCCTTAGCTTTGCTCGAATTACAGAGTTCACAAATTGATGAACAACTTAGAGGTGAGTAAGAGCAGTTGTAGCTATGGCATTTGATCGACGATATGTGCCACTGACACGAGACAAGAAATAGAAGCTTCTAGAACGGATATCAGATTTCACGGGAGCTACTCTCCAAAAAAAATTAAGGGAGGACTAGAGGTTAGAGAGAATGAGAATTAAAAAAACAAATGCCCTAGGAATATGAGGTATATGGGATGGGTATGGATTGAAACTTGAAAGGGAGAGGCTAAAAAAAAAAATTCTCCTTTCAATTCAATTCATGTGGTAATAAGCAATGAAGTTATAAGAATTTATTTTATGCAAGTGAATTTAACTATTTTCTGAAAATAAGTCGACAAAAATAACTATTTTCTTTAAGTAAGAATAAAAGTCATGCTCCTCTTTTATTAACCGCAATTGGTTACATGGTTTCAAGGGCTTTGAGAAATAACCCTTTGATGAATTTACAAATGGTTAAAGAAATGAAAAAAGAAAAGAAAAAAAAAGATTGCTTTTCTATTTAAAAAATTCAAAATCAAAATCAAAACAAGTTTCATATAACTTCTGAATTTGAGAATTTCCACTGAATCATCACTTTTTCTGCTAGATCTTCAATCGTTTGAAACTGTTTTCAAAACAGTCTTGCACAACGCTCTCACCATATTATAAATATTGCAATTAGTAATAATCCCCTGAATTTCTTAGACTTCTTGTTATCAAGCAACATTACTTCATAGTCTGCATCTCCAATGAAAATAACTATTTTCATATTTTAAGTTTCTTTTGTAATTAATTAAAAAAAAAAAAAAGCATGGAGGCAGAGCCAGTTGGGCTGACTTTGATGATGAAAGATAACATTCGTACGTTATTCATCCATTATTTTCCTTGATAGCATTCATTTTATTAAATTTAAGCTAATACAAGTGACCGTTTTGTCCTTGTGAAATCAATACTTTAGATTCGAGGTGTAGTATAAACATGGATGTATAAATAGTAGAATTATTCGAAAAAAATGAACATACAATGTAAGAGAGAAAATGTCAGGATGATATATGACATCATTTTATTTCTTTCAAATAATATAAGATGAGTAGAATTAGGGTGTTCTTAAGTTTATCAAGTTCTTTGGTGAACTTAAGTCTAAAACCCATCAAATCTGTTTCAAATAATGAATTTGAATTGTTAAAATTTGCCAACTTCATGAGTGATGCGTTTACATGTGAAAATTTTAAACATTCGAATTGATTTAGTATAAAGTCAATCAGTCAAAATTAAAAGGTTAATAAATTAATTTTAATGCATTCATTTTTTGACCGCTTGACTTTATACTACAATGCTATACAGAATAATCTACAGTGGGAGATTAGCTACTGTGTTAGAGATATTTGAATTAATTTAGTACGTTGAGTTATTTCTTCATGTTCCATTGAGTTTTAGAACGAAATACACGATGAAGTCATAGATTTTTGGAACCAAATCCAGTAAGAAACATGGCTAGTATGGACAAAGTTAAAAAAAAAAATAGCACATAATATGTGGAACATACCAATACAAAATCAAGCCTTCTGATGCCTTTTAACAATTTAAGAGTGTTTCTTTGTCCAACTAAAAAGAAATAAGGTGGATTTTTTTATTTCCACTATTGCTAAAGAAAAATAGCACAAGATATTTAAACTTGAACTGTGCTTGATTATGATATTATTGCAGCAGAATAGATGTTGTTAATTTACTGCTATATAAATCAAAGATTATTATAGCATAATCAGCTAAGAGCCAATCAAAACTAATGAAATTTTACTGTTAAATAATGTTGTTTATGTTACTCCATTATATAAAATAAAGAAAAACCAGTTGGTATATCCTATTTAGTATTATTTATTAACAATGTTAGAACTTATATTTTAAATATAGTCAGATAAGGTCAAAATTGATAGAATTTTCAAAGAAATAATAGGGTCAAAAAATTAAATGAAAACCTGACAGCAAATAACTTTAAAATAGCGTTAAAGAAATAAAAGTAAGTAACTGTGTTTAATAGTTACCACAAATGGAGAAAAGGTAATCTCCAGATAGAGGAGAGTGAGGGAAAGAGAATATGAGATCCATAAGGACATTTTGTTTAAAAAAAAAATTAAAAGAGGGTATTTTGTCCTAACTTTTTTTGAAGGTTTTCAACTTTTCATTGAAAAATAGTGATTTTTTGCATATTTTATAAAATAGTAAAAATTTCTAAAATATATAAAATTTCAGTCTGCAGGTACATATTCATATGAAAATCATGTTAAATTGTTTAGATCGACCATTAGAATTTTGTAAACGAAAATATTAATCATTATTACGGACCAATATAATCTTTAGAGTAAAGCTAATATACACTTAAGTGTACCAATGAACCCATACACTTAATTCTAGAACCGTACGATTAGCTTTGAGATTTGTATAGATTCTTTAAAAGTCGTGTAGCTTCTTTAAAAGTCATGATACACGAATCTCAAAGCGAATTGTACGGTTCTAGAATTAAGTGTATGAGTTCATTGGTACACTTAAGTGTATATTAGCTTTACTCTAATCTTTACTATGCATAATATGCATAGTAACAGAGACTCACTCATCTATATATAAATATATTATAACACCGGATATTTTTTATTATATCTTATATTAATATTAATATATTTTTTTTATATCTTGTCATGACACTTAATATTCTCGTGATATTTGTTCATAACCCATGTTAAATATTTGATATTAAAAGAGATCTTGGACTTTTATCCCTCAAATTATAGATATGCATACCATTTAGAAAATTCAAATCTGGGTCAAATGCTTTCATAAATTACAACCTGTTAACCGGATAATCAATTAAATTTTGAAAGGAAACAGCTTGCAATTCGGAATATTTTCTTTTGATTGTGTTTGAATAATTATTTCAATCCCCACACTTCAGTACCCGCATTATACCCTCATCTCTTAAACAGATTTTAACTTCCTATAAACTAACTTAACTAGCTAATTTAATTAAATTTATTTAAAACACTAGTATAAATACTTAGAAGATAATAAATTAATGCTTGCAAATTAAGATATTAATACTTGCATGTATAACTATATGGAGAAACCAGTCAAATTATATGAGGAGAAGATTCATACACGTTTTTAGAGGTGGGTTTTTTTTTTCAATATCTTCTACATTTCTCACGTTCTATGAGGAATTTTGCGAATCTAAAACCACAAATGTATTTTACGCAATTTTATTTTTCAAATGAGATCTATGATGACGTACTTTCGGATTCATCGTCACATAAGTATTTATATCTCATTGTGCAAATATTTATACTGCATCGTACAAGTATTTATATCTATACTTGTAAGTATTTATTTCAATCATGGACCCCACATCACATTTCCCTAATTGTCCATGCGTTAACCTTTCTCAAATAAAAATAGTTGACCATATAGGTATAAATACTTCAGTGCATAGATATAAATACTTGTAATGCTTGATATTAATACTTTTAAATGTCAGCAGTGTCATATGTGAAAAATACTATATATAAATACTTAAATGACGAGTTATAAATACTTGTGTGATGACGAGCTCAAAAGTATGTCATTATGAATCTTATTTGAAAGATAAAATTGTGCAGAAGACGTTCATGATTTTAGATTCGCAAAATTTTTTATAGATCATGAAAAATGTAGACGAGATTGAACAAATAAAATTGAAGGTATAATGAGAATATAATGGAGGGATGAGAGTGCGGGTACTCATATCATCTCCCATTGTGTTTTGATCAGGCTGGAAATTAATTAGTTGCGAGGTGGCGGGCTGGCGGCTTGTTAAGCTACGGTTATATCCGTACATAGACAAAAGAGGTTATTTTCAGGCTAAAATGGTCAGTGCTATTAAATTACAATAACATCACGTACAAATAAACCTTTCATTTACGCTATCAACCATCAATGAAAATGACGAGGCTAATATTCCTTTTGGAGTCCATATACCAATCACTTGCTCCAAGAATTAATTGGTCACCGTGGAGAACACGTTGATTCCGTTTTACAAATTTTAACACAAAGCACATAAACAAAGTACTTATGAACGTGTTTAACTCTTTTACTCGGTTTTCAATATAAGGAATTTAAAATAAATTAATTAAGGAGTCTAACATGATTTCATCTTTAAATGATATCTTATAATTATGCCAGAACGATTTTGGATGTTTACCAGCAGCATACCGGTACAAGTAGGACTGGCAAAAAAGTTCGTTTTGTGGTCCGCTTGGTATTCGTTTGTGACTTAATCAATAATAGCTCGTTTGTTAGTGGATCGAGTTAAAATTAGCTCGCTCGTTACATAACTCGAGCCAAAATTAATGAGTTTGAATTTGGCTTGGCTCGGCACGAACCAACTCGGTCGTTAACGAGTTATTTAATATACATAGTTTAATAGTTTAATTGGATCTGTTCACTTCAGATTGGGGATATTATAATTTATGGATGTTATAGTCAGTGTTATGGCAATTGCACTTTGGATTGTGTTTAAGTTGATTGGTAATTTTATATAGAATATGTGTGAATTAATTATAAGCAATTAAGTTAATTTGTATGAATTTGTTTGATTTAGTACGCATTAATTTATTATGTGAATATATTTATATGAATTTAGGATTTTGATATATTTGCATGTATGAATTTAGCTGTAAACTTAATTTATAGTAGTTGATTTGCTTAAGTATAATTGAATTAAGAGCATTCCTCAATAATTAGTTATATAAATATTATTTTGTTTTAGGCATAATCGATAAGATGTGTTATAAAAATTTAAGATATAGCAGGAAAGAAAATATACAAATTTATAAATCTGCTAAACTAATAACGAGCTAGCTCAAACAAGCTACGAATCGATCTTAAGCAATAGTTTTAGCTTGAGACTTAAAATCTAAATTCGCTCACTCAATTTAATACACCATCAAGCCGAATACGAGTGTGACCTAGCTCGTTCTTTAACAGCTCATTGCCACCCCTAGGTACAACTAGTGGTTTGCTAACGGGTAGGGTACGGGTATCTCGGGTATACCCGGGTCGGGTAGTCGGGTAGGGCGGGTACGGGTAGGACGGGTAGTCGGGTAGACGGGTACGGGTAGGTCGGGTAGGTTTTTAAAAGAGTGTACCCTACCCGTTTCAAACCCGTGCCCGTCTCGGGTAACGGGTACGGGTACCTCGGGTACGGGTAGTCGGGTAGGGCGGGTAGGGTACGGGTATTTTATTTTTTTTTTGGGTTTTTTTCGTTTTTTAATATTGTTTTTTCTGTTTTTTAGTTTTTTTTTCTGTTTTTAATACTATTTTTTTTGGCGGCAAAATAATTTTGAATTTTGAATTTAAAAAAAAACGGGTAAACGGGTAAAGGTACACGGGTAAACGGGTAAAGGTACATGGGTAAACGGGTAAAGGTACACGGGTAAACGGGTGCGGGTACGGGTAAAACGGGTGCGGGTAGGCGGGTTTCGGGTATGGGTAAGACGGGTACGGGTTGGACGGGTTTTTTTCCAAATCCTTGAGTCCGGTCCGTCTCAAACCCGTACCCGTGTACCCGTTTACCCGCCTATACCCGGGCACGGGTACGGGTACCTCGGGTAACGGGTACGGGTCGGGTAAAACGGGTCATACCCGTTCGGGTTTTAGCAATTGTCTAGGTACAACTAGTTAGGTACCCAGCCAAATGTGAACATATACTGGGAGCCTGGGACCCAAATGTCAGTCATGGCCGGGAATGTGAACAAATAGAAAATGTAGCCATTTGGATTTGTGGCAGGATGGTCGCCTATAGGATAGGCCACATGGGCCCACCCTTTTTTGGGTTGACTTGACACTTGTATCGTCTAGTACAGTGTAACAGGAGTGCGTTTCCTCTGAGATATCTCAACTTCTGCGTGACCGACGTGTCCGGTGCCTATTCGGGGGTGATATAGGGGGTCAGTATTATCATATTATGTGTGCTTTGAGATTCGTGGGGAACGTATTTAAACGGTTCGGATTTTCCATAAATTCACGCAAAGTTTGAGATATCTCAGAGGCTACGAATTCAGTGTAACAGTGGGTTTGCTTTTGTTGTTGCTTTTATATTCTAACAGAGTACTATAACGGCTGAGACTGCCAAAGTGCTTTAATTATTTAGGCATTTGCTGCAGCATTAATTGCATTCTAGACGTCTTTTGGGGTGGCACCAAAGCTGCTCGCTAATGATAAGACTGGCACAAAAAAAATAAAAAAAATGATAAGACTAGCACGACATATTTTATTATTGACAATCATTATAAAAAAGTTCTATTTAACAGAATTTGCTCTTCAATAATCTCCCTTCAATCTTTCAACAATTAATTAATATACAATATTGATTTCCTGAAATTTCAATCTAATAATGTAAATAAATTTATTGTATGGTTGCTACTTGTAGTATAACATTTTAATTTTTTAATTGAATATTTCTATACTTGTAGTTAATTAATTAGTGCAACTCAAAAATAATATTTTTATTTTTTGCATACAGAAGAACTCAATTATATGATTTTTAATCAAAGCATGTATAAAGAGTTTATAAACAAAATATCTAATACAATGACACGGCTCCGAATTACGTGGGAAATTCGCGACATCTTGTTGCACAAGATTAATGACGGACCCGAAGTATGCCGGAATCTCTCTGCTTGCGGGTGCAACACTATGGTAAACGTTATAGCATGCCCACAACCCGTTGATTGAATTGTTGGGATTTAAAGCTTGAACGATTAGAAAATCATGCATTACTGACTTACACACTAAACAAGCTGTCTCATATATCTCTATTCTTATATTATGCACGTAGTTGTCCTGATCCTCTAACGACTAAGATTGAAAAATGGATTTTCAAATTAAATATCAATCCTCCAATCACATAATCTGTCTTCTTTTAATTATATACATCTATCTTATGTGTAGTAGTTTAAATTTAGTTAAAAACATGCTCGCCACACACATTGCTACATGGTTTATCACATTAACATTGAATAAATCCTTAGCTATCTTTTATTCTTCCAATTAAATTATTTCCTTATTTTTTTCATTTCCTCCATTTCATTTCCCTGCCATCTATAAAAACTAATTAATATGTGTATGCCACAGTTTTGTTAACTCTCAAATGAAGGTTTTTACAATAATCAATTGTTATTAATATGTGTAGACTAACTCGTATAGAAAGTTTTTTAAATGCCGAAAAATTAACTCACATAATGAACAAAGATAGAAAAATACAATTCAATGTCTTTTATGAAATAATTAATAATACTACAATTTATCTAGAGAATAATCATTATAATGAATATAAATTAATATAAAAAAAATTAATAATAAGAATATCACAAGGTATTCTTTATGTGAACTTATGCATACGAGAGTTTCAATATAACCAATTTAATGTGCAAAATGGGTTTAAAAATTTCAAATATAAAAAAAAAATTTGCTACAAAATGTTGTAGCATTATAAAGAATATTTATTTTTAGAAATTATTATTAAATAATGTAAGAATATAGATTTAGTATGTTAATTTTTTTATGCCTTAGCAGGCATTGAGTGGGTAACTCAGATTTAAATTTTGGAATTGAGTTAGTAGTCTGAGTCCAAAGTTTAAGTCAAAATCAGTAATTCAGCTTCAAAGTTTGAATCTGAACTACTAACCTGGTTCAAAAGTTTTAATTCAAACCACTAATTTAGAGCCTTCTAGACCTTTGAAAATTTGACGTACTTAATTAATTTTTCTATATTATTTAATAATAATTTTTAAAATTCAAAATTCTCTAGCAAAATTTTTGTGCTATAAAATATTCAAAGTTTACTTTTTCATTCATATTTGAAAATTTATAACTCAAATTGCACATAAAAATTATTGTATTGGAACTCTCTTCTATATAACTTACTTTTTTTCTTCATAAAAAAATATCTTCTGGTAATTTGTTATAAATTCATTTTACTTGTGGTATCATAATATAAAAATAAAGATTTCATGAAGACAAATTAATTTTTTTTTTCTATTTTTGTTAACCACGTGAGTCAATTTGTCAATGCGTAGAAATATTAATGATGGATCAAGTATTTAATAATTGTGAAAACCATCATTGAGAGGTCCAAAACGTGGCAGACCAAGATTGGTTAGTTTTCATAGATGGTAGAAAAAAATTTTGTCCACCGGTGGGCAAAGAATTTGGTTCCTTCATTTCTCCTCGTTCTCTATAGTTTCGACAATGAAAATGAAAACAATCATATTTTTTTCGTATTTTGTTTAGGGCTATTGTATTTTTATGAATAGATGAATATCAAATCTTGTGCTGACAAAAGCAATTAATCTTTCTGATCTAAAGAGAAAATGAATAATATCTAGAACTTTCGTGTATAGAAATGATATGTAGAGAAATTTCTATTGTTAAAATAATTTTTATGAAGAATATATATGTAGAGAAAATCCTTATTTGAACCATTTAATTATATATTTTTCAAATTTGTTTCTTTACATATAATCTCCTCTTAATCGTTTAATGACCTGTCTCGCTTGCGGAGAAAATTAGATCTTAAATCGCAATAATATTTCAAAAGAAAATCATGTTATATTTGATCATTTTTTTTTCATTTGTTGTATAAGGACAACTACGTGCGTAATATAAGAATGGAGATTTATTATTTTGATTTCCATTTTTTTCAATTTGCCTTTTTTTTTGTGTGAATGCCAAATAAAAAAGTTTCTTCATATTTTATTCAATCTTATAATATATCTCCGTTGCAATGTACGGGCACGATACTAGTTATTTAGTTAATTAATTATTTAGAAAGTGCTTCTATACTTTTCTACTTTTACCGAGCTACCTCGTATCCGCAAGAATAATAATGCTTAATAACATGACAGATATCTTGAAGAATTAATAGAATTTATGTCGATTTTGTTAAAGATTTATTTATTTATTATATAAAACTCAAAATTCATTTTAGTTCCTACTCTTAGAGTAAAGCTACTATAACAACTGTTAACAGATCACTCATCCGATTATTTATGAATTAGCACCTTCTCACTTATGATTCTCTGTTATTTCCATCTAAGATTAATCTGTTGATTAGTAATGTGCAAGCTATCATCTGGTTGGCATCTACATGTACACCCTTTCATTCTACTAGCCGTTTATAATTTATCTATAAATACAATAAGTTCATATCAACTTCTTAATTGATCTCTGATACTCTTTACTGTCCCATCTATTGATTGATCGTACAGAATATCGAAAGGAAAATATTATTCCTATACAATACCTAGTCCTTCTCATCTCCGTATATCCACTTATATCATTCCTCCAAATAATATATATATTTGAGATTATATTTTACAAAATATCATTATTCGATAAGTTGTTGGATATCGAGGAGTTATTGTCAGTTGCTTCCAAGGACGTGTCCCAAGAAGCGACAAACCCGGATAATCTTAGTTGCGGCTCCAAGTCTTG
Organism: Carex pumila; assembly: GCA_033356055.1. NCBI lineage: Eukaryota > Viridiplantae > Streptophyta > Magnoliopsida > Poales > Cyperaceae > Carex > Carex pumila. Next base: position 70,679 of record JARJHM010000791.1, on the reverse strand, counting down.
CATGGTAGAGACAACAATTCGCTTAAGGACAGTGTTTTGCACAATCCAAGTAACAAAGTTTTATTATAATTTAACTTATGTTATTATCCGATTATAATTTAGTTTTGTAGTTATATTTCTAATATGTTTACCCTTAGCAATAGTTATTTTAACTCTTGAAGATAAAACATATTCTTATGGACCTGTTCAGCAAATCATTAGAATAGAGAAAAAGTGAGAAGAAAAAATTAAATTTGGAATAAACTTTAATTCCTTACTATTTCGACCGTGTTCAGTTAATGGTGGAAGTGTGAAATAGTATAAGAGTAGAAGAACATTGATAATTAAACAAGTAAAATCCATCTCTTGAAAAAAGTAAATTATAATGTTACTTTATTTTTTTTCTCTAAATGGTTGAAATATTCCTCACTAGTATTCTAAAGTCACACCAGAGTTATAATAAAGAAGCTAATAATAAAAAGAGGAACTAAAACAGGTCATAATGTTTATCACAAAAGTTGATGAAAAGTAGACAAATGCTCCAGGCCTCCAATAGAGTTAATTTGAAGTCTAAACAGCAGGATTACCTATGTAAATCTTTCTATGGAAAAAAATAAATACAATAGTCCTTAAATTCAGTGGGCAGTGGCAGACCTATAATAATTTGCGGATGTGGCAAAATATTAGAATGAGGCATGATATTATATTTATTTTGAATATTAAGTATATTTTTATAATAATTTTTTTTAGAAAAACATAAAAATATTAGAAGTATATTCTAAAAGAAAAAGGTACCTAGAATATGTACAATTTTATAATTTTATTAAAAAAAAAGATAAAACATATATAGAAGTATATTCTTCAAATCTCTTTTTTAGTTAGGAGTAAGTAATATATGTCCGCGTCAGCCTCCACTTAAACTAGCTCTGTCATAATTTTCTTAGACAAATCCTTTTAATGTTTGCTTACAAAATCTCAGCATATCACGGCAATAACCCATTTTGGCCGCATCAAACACCAACAAGAAAAATTAAAGTAAAATTCTGTATTGGAAATATTTTGGTTAAACAAATAATGAAGTCCTAGAGACAAGCATTTGTCGTAAGCTGTATAATTAAGAAATATCGTTGACCCCGATCTGCAATGTGGCACGCGAGACTGCTACAGCAGTAATAGCTGTAATTATTATTTTTTGGGTAAATTTCAGTGGAGGTCACTAAACTTTTTTTTTTTTTTTTAAATTGATGACTTAAATTTGATTTATTTTTAATTGAGTCACTGAATTTTTTATCTATCTCAATTTAATTACTTTATAACTTCTTTTTTTATCAAAATGTTCATGGAATATGTCTATTTCATTCAAAATGCTAACGGAATATATTAATACCGTCTAAAATACTAACGGAATGAGCACATTTCATTCAAAATACTAACGAGATGAGAATATTCTATTAGCATTTTGGATGGAAAGTTATAAAGTGATATAATTAGAACAAATGAAAAGTTCAGTAACTTAATTGAAACAAATCAAACTTGAATTATCAAATTGTGACAAAAGATAGTTTAGTGACCTCGAGCAAAATTTACTCTATTTTGTATATCATTGTGTTTGGAACTTGAAGCCGCTATAACATTGCAACAGCCCATAGTTTAGATAGGGCAGAAATAAGTTTTTAAATAGAGTGGAGTGAAATTTTAGAATTAATATAACTTTATAATATTTTAAATATTAAATATATTTCTAAAATAAAAATTCTGAGGAAAGAGTAAAAAAAAACATATTTTGGAAAAAGAAATGAGGTTGAGGCCAACAATTTTAAGTATATTTTTAAATTTTTCTGAGAAAAAAAAAATTTAATCAAAGAATCCACCCCCCCCCCCCCCCCCCCCCCCCACCAAACCTTCCCAGAATTTAGAACATTGGTAATGAAAATATTTATTTATAATTTTTGACTCGTTTTATATTTACGATTTCACTTGCTATTATGGTATATCAGAATTCAGAACAACTGATCTTTTTATGTAGCGCTACTTTATCTACTTATTTGATTATTATCAGATGCTATAATTTCAATGTGTCTTAATTCTTATTTTTATTTCAATTTTACCTCACTTGTCAAAGTGTTACTTTATTTAGTTTTAAAATATATAGATTATGTATTCGAGTTTAATTTGATTTTACAATTTATGTATTGCTAGTACCTTAATTATGGTTTACATTAAATACCTATCGGAAAATAAAAATGGCGAAACATTTTTTTTTTTTTGTATGTACTCTCATGACAGATCAGACTAAAGGTGCAACTAATCTTTGGTTAACACTAAGGCAGCAAACTAATTTTAAATCGGTTATTAATTTGTTTAAAATATTAGTCATTTGACCGTCTGATAAGTGTCACTTTATGTCCCCGATAATAAGCAGAAAGAGATATAAATAGACCAGTTTGTTTTAGATTAAAAAATAATATTCTATTGATATTTCCTCAAAGTCTAACAACGAAAAAACTCTAAATGTACCACCATGTTATTTTTATTTTGTATACCTTACTAATATTTAAACGCGTTTATATATATATTTTTAAAGGTGCTTGTAATTGAATTTTAAAATATTTACACCCTTTATTTATTATACATAAAAATTTAAAGTTGTATTTTTGCTTATTCAAGAAAAGAGTTTGAATTAGATCTAACGAGCTGAGCCAGAAAGAATTTATCTTCTTCGTGCAACGAACTTCACTCTCATTATAGACTCCAAGCGAGATAATGAAAGAGTCGGAAAATATAAATTTATCTTCTTCTTGTCATGAGGTGAGAAATTGACTGACATAAATAAATCTTAAACTCATCAACGACAAACTGAACCAAAATCGATCAAGCTAATTATAAGCTTTTTTTCCCAACCCGATATCAAACGAGTCACGAGCTACAATTTCTTTTTTTTGCTAGCCTTAGTTTGACTTAAACTTCCTTATTATCATTAAAAAAAAGACTAAAATAAGTGAATTATACTTTGTTTACTAGATACAAACACTTGCAAATAAAGATATAAACAATTTATGTGTTAAATATATAAAAGACACAAAATAAATTCTTTTTTTTCCTGTGCATTATTTGTTGCATTGGGGGGACAACTTCCATATCATTTGTCATTTTTTTTTTTACTATTTTTTTATAATATTTCAAAATCACTATTTTTGATGGTCCAGAATTTTCTGAAAAACATTAATTTTAAAAAATTCTAAAACAATAGTAAAAAATTTTCAAAAAATATAAAATTTGGTTTCCAACCACAATTTAATATGGATATCAACTTGAATGGTTTGGATCGACGTTTTGAACTTTGAAACCAAAGATACGAGCACAAATTAAAACACCCACTTTAATTTACAAAGCATGGTAGCCTTACTATATATATATATATATATATATATATATAATTATCCAATCGGGTAATTATTGAGTAACGGGTACGGAATAGATGGATCGTGTAAACGGATAAAAGGGTGCCATTGACACCCCTAGCTCTAACTAATATCCATTTTTTTATTATATAAATATTTTATATTTTATAAATATTAGTCAAACTATTGAAATTATTAAAATTAATTTATTTAAATAAGATTTGTATTAAATTTGGGATCAATTATAAAGTCATTAATCTTTCCATAAAAAATTATAATTTTTTAACTTTTAAATGTTAAAATCTTATAAATACTGACCAATTAAACCAATTAAATTCTAAATTGACTAAATCTTGATACATATCATATTTTCAATAATGAAGAACGTATCACAATTTTGTTTTATTTTAAATTCGATATATTATTTTTTTTTTTAAATGATAGATGTCAAATGTGAATCTGTCAACTACAGAGGAAAAATATTCCTTTTCAATTAAATTGGGCCCCTGTGTGGAAAACTTGTATGATGTTATTAGAAATAAGGGACAATATGTTCACGTACAATGCAAAAACTAAAAGCTTAAGTAAAGGCCACAAATAAATCTTGAATGTGAAAACTACACAGCATAAAAGCCTTTTCTAAGGTTCCGTAGAGACGGTGATATCAAAATATGACAAATTCAAGGACCACAAAGCAACAGGTCAAATACAGGTCGAACATTTTTAGATTTTCTGTTTGTATTAGGGTGCACTTCATGTGACATATAATAAAAGAAATAAACAGATGTAATGAACCAAATTTTAATCTAGCAACAAAAAATTATGCCCTCGAATATACATTAGGGGTGCAAACGGGTTGGATATTACCTGATAGTATCCGACTCCGTATCCGAAAATTTAATACGGATATCCGATATCCGAATATCCGTGCAGATACGGATACGGATATGGTTTTGAATTTTAATTATCCGTACTCGAATAGTAGATATATATTATATAATTTAATGTGTATTTTGAAAAAAAAAATTATGTCATTCACTATTATAAAAAACGGATATCCGTATCCGGTTAATATCCGATCCGTATCCGGAAAATAAAAACAGATACGGATATGGTTTTACCACTATCCGATCCGTTTGCACCCCTATATACATAAGATCCTACTCGCTGTATTGGGCCATATGAAATCAACTCATATCATTTTAAAGTAACTTGCTGTATTGGTAGGGCTGAAAACAGAGCCGGATTATCCGACGGATATCCGCTCCGAATCCGCCTAAAATCCGAATTCGTTTGAAACGGATACGGATCCGAATAATAACGGGCTACCTTCATATTACCCGGAAACGGATACGGATAATACGGATCGCCTGCAAACGGAGCGGATATCCGCGATATCCGTCTGCATATTGTGTCGTCCGCACGTTCTCTCATCCAATCATGTTTATTGATTACGCGACATACAGAAGGGTATATATACCGCTCTCTGAATTTATTTATGTCTAACGTGGGACTAAGATAACACACTGCTTAACCATGCCGGATAACTTTTACAGTTAATGTTATTCAAAAAATTTCAGAAGACTACGAAATTGAATGATTGATTTATTGGTACATGCTTTGGTTGACTCATACAAGGTCTGGGGTTCGATTCCCAAGCAGTGCATGAATGTTTTAACTTTTGTAGCCTGTACCTGTCAAATATGAAATATCAAAGCTATTACAAAAAATAATATTTTCTCTTCTTCTCCATTCTCATATGAATGGAGACCTCTTCTTTTTTCTATTTTTTTTTCTTATTTCGTTTTTGTGATTTTTCTAACGTTAGTTCCTATTTTCTTTTCTTTTTTTGCATTACAAAAAAATCGGTTTTTATTATAATACTTGGATTATATTATACAAGTTGATCATTTGAGTGGATTATTCATATGAATGAATTATCCGATCATTATTTGTTTTATATCCGTATTCGAATCCGTATCCATAGAATATCCGTTCTGTATCTGTATCCGTTTAAGGCGGATTTGGTTTTGAATTTTGATATCCGTTTACTATCCGTATCCGTATTCGTATCCGCTCATTATCCGATGGATGCGGATATGGTATCAGCATTATCCGCTTCGTATCCGCTCCGTTTTCACCCCTATGTATTGGGCCTTATACAGTCATATAGACATCGTCCTAATTGCATTCAAAATTCCAAAAATATTCGAAGTACAGTTTATAAAATAAATCATGCTATAATCTTCGTTAAAATTTCTGATCGAACTTTCTTCGAATTTATGTTTTCCATTCTTACAAAAATCTGCTACCTATGTCTTGACGTGATCCTACGGTCGTCAGTCAATAATAAAACCATAAGCTTAGTTGTTGCGCGGCAATCAATTAATATTGATAAATAATTTATACGACGAGAATTTACAAACAGTTCATAACAGTGCCCCGTGCACTATCCATGGTGAATTTTCATCACCTACTAGAACAAATGAACAATGCATACACACTAACACACACATCTTTTTCTTTCAATTTCCAAAATTTAAGCATAAGCGTTCTGCCGCTTTTTTGTTTTTTAAGAAACTGTGATATCGGTAGATACGGTGGACGCCTCTCTCACCGAGAAACCTTTGTTTCCCGAAGCAATTGTATTGAAAAGAGTATAATAAAAAAAAAGCTCCTGACAGATTCTGTCCGGTTTTCAACAAAAAAAAAACAGCCAGACATTAGAGGATGAAAAAAAATATGGGTTTATCAGGCAGAAATTTTTAAAAGTACTGTTTAAAAAAAAAAACAATAATTTATATACAATTTTAAATTTACCACAGCTACATTATCTAGATGCGGCCTTATTTCCTGGGACCACATCTCCTAAATGCGGTCCCATTATTTTATTTTCAAAAATTTGAAAGATTCTCAGAGAATCAATGGATAATGATGTTATAAATTAAATGATTATATTATCTTATGATTATTTTTTATTTAATACCCTAAAAATTTATTTTCCGACAATCCTAAATTAATTTTTAATAAAAAAATCCAATTAGATATATATTATTTTATTTTATGGTAGACCTTAGAAGTTTATTCGTCGATATTTCTAAATTTATTTTATTACAAAGAAGTCCAATAAAATACATTATTTTATTTTATTTTGTGATCATTTTTCACCGAAGGCCCTAAAAGTTTAATCGTCGATAACTCTAAATTAATTTTTATTACAAAGTCTAATTACATATATATTATTTTTTTTGGTTATTTTTCACTGAAGACCCTAGATGTTTATTCGCCGATAGCCCCAATTTTTTTTATTACAAAGAAGTCCGATAACATATATATTATAATTTTTTGTTTTTTTATTATATTTCATCGACGACCCTAAAAGTTTATTTGTTGATATCCCTAAATTAATTTTTATTACAAAGAAGTCAAAAAACATATATATTAATTTCACCGAATAAAATTCTAAGGTTTTCGGTGAAAAATAATCATAAAATAAAATTATATATATGTATAGAGAGAGAGAGATGGACTTGGGTGAGCCGCGGTGTATACGCGTTTGGTGCTCCATGTTACAGTTTAGCCATTTTGAAAATTCAAACAACCAATCCGAACCGCTCAACACGATCTCCATATTGAAATGTGCTTGGAGACCAAATTTTACATTTTTTGAAATTTTTTTACTATTTATTAAGCAATTTCGAAAGTCGTTGATCTGATGGTCCAGAAAATTTTACTGTTTTTTACTGTTCAGAGCAAAACAGCAACTTTCAAAAATGCTTAATAAATAGTACAAAATTTCAAAAAAATGTAAAAATTAGTCTCCAAGCACATTTCAATATGGATTAAACATCTAACGGTTCGGATCGGTCGTTTGGACTTTCAAAATGAAAATACGACGTGAAGTATAAACGCGTATACACCGCGGCTCACCCAAGTCCATCTCTCTCTCTCTCTCTCTGTATATATATATATAGGCTAATGTGCATTCGAATGTATATGGTCTGAAGTGCTTACAGTCCAAATTTGAAATTTCAAAATTCAAATGGTCGATCCGAACCGTTCATCTTGTTCTCCATATTAATATATGCTTGGAGGCCAAATTTTACATTTTTCTGAATTTTTTCACTATTTATTAAGCCACATTGAAAATCGCTGATCCAACGGTTTTACTGTTTTGTGCAGCCACTGTTGGATTAACGATTTTGTAAAATACTTAATAAATAGTAAAAAAATTCAGAAAAATGTAAAATTTGGTCTCCAAGCACATATTAATATGGAGAACAAGATGAACGGTTCAGATCGACCGTTTGCATTTTGAAATTTCAAATTTGGACCGTAAGCACTTCGGACTATATACATTCGAATACACATTAGCCTATCTCTCTCTCTCTCTCTCTCTATATATATATATATATAGAGAGAGAGAGAGAGAAGGGTTCAAATGTTCCCAAATTTTTGTGCACCCAAATGCACTTTATCTTTCAAATCTTTTTTCTCCGTTTTCAAAGTCCGAATAATCAATCCGAACCGTTAGATCCGATCTATATATTAAGATGTGCTTGGAGACCAAATTTTACATTTTTTGGAATTTTTTTACTATTTATTAAGCCACTTTGAAAATCGCTGATTTTACATTTTTTGGACCATTGGATCAGCGATTTTTCAAAGTGGCTTAATAAATAGTAAAAAAATTCCAAAAAATATAAAATTTGGTCTCCAAGCACATCTTAATATATAGATTGCATCTAACAGTTCGGATTGACTATTCGGACTTTGAAAACAGAGAAAAAAGATAGGGTGCATTTGGGTGCACAAAATTTTGAGTGCATTTGAACCCTCCTCATATATATATATATATATAATTTTATTTTATCTAATTAGACATCTTTTTAATAAAAAATAAATTAAGGCTATCAGCGATTAAACTTTTAAAGTCTTTGATAGACCTAAATTATATACATATTCGATCTGATTTTTATCACAAAATAACACTAAATATCTTGTATTTTGAATATAAAGTGAATAAAATACACCTACGATCAAGTTACTGCGTTTGTTTGGTTTTAATTTGCAGAAAATGGAGAAAAACGAAGAAAAATGCCCAATGCGGACGCACAGTTTGCGATACGGCCGCACTAAGTACTTAGATAGATTTCTGGACACGCGCCAATTGTAAAAAGGTATAATAAGCTATTCATCAAAATCCGTGCGGATGCACAGATATCGATGCAGATGAAATCTGGATGCACAGGAAAAATCCGAGCCCAGTGCGGCTGGCCTGGCCGCACTGGAGTTTGAACTTAAAATAGCCATAACTTTTGACTCGTAACTCCGTTTTGGGCATACGACCACTTTTTGGAAAGTTAGAAAGAAGATCTACAGCATGGGAAACTAAAAAAGAAAATTTGGAGTCAGTTAGACGCACTAAACTCGTAGACAGCCAAAATTACACGTTTTCAACACGGTTTCTATTTTTGGCGCATCATGGACGTGTTTTTACAGTCAAATGTGGACAATGCAACCTGGAAAATAATCCAAATATAGCACCCACTAACTCCACTTCCTAGCCTCTTAATTGGGCATGGTCCTTGGCTATAAAAGAGGAGGTTCATTTCCATTCAACACATCCAATCTCATTCTCTCTCTACACAGACACAATACTTAGCGATAAATTCTGAAGTAAGGAAATCGTTCAAGCAAGAAGAAGAAGGGTTTCATGAGCAAGATTCGGCAAGATAGAGATTTTTGATTTGTTAAAAGATGTAATCACTTCTTTTATTTCATTTCTTCTTACTTTGCCAACTTTTTGCAATGGATCTCTCTAAAAGAGAGTAGTTCTCTCTCTAGGGGTCTAGGTCAATGCATGAACTTGTTTAATTATATCTTATTCGGTTATTTGTTTTTGTTATGACTGATTTATGGGATTTGATGTTAATTTATGCGATTTATCATTTGTGTTAATTACATAATTAGTACTTGAATTGTAGTATCCCGTTTTGGATTCGAAAGAACCAAAATTGACTGTGATCAATAGGATAGTACCAAATTATGAATGCAAATACCCTAGGTTTAGATTAGGATCCAACCAATTTGTAATATAAGCCGGAACTACAGAAATTAAGGTTAGAAACTTGGTGAAGGACCTAACCGTGAAGCCAAACCCTAATTAGGACATCTCAAATCAAATCGGGTATTGGTATGATGGACTTAATCGTGAAGTACCAGTATTTGAGGAGAGGAGAGACTAACAAGAGCTCAAAGGGTCTAGGTAGCTAGGGTGAAGGACCTAATCGTGAAGTCCGAATTACTTAGACACGTCATTAATTCACGAAAGTGATTCTTAATGATACATTAGGTTAGAAACCTCATAAAATCATGCATGAACTCGAACAAATACAGAATATATAGAGTTAGCAAGGGATTGTAGACTGAATGCCGCTAGATCTTCTTAAACTAGAAAGCAAATTAATCTTTATTTCCTCTATTTACTTTAATTGTTTTAAAATTTCTCTATGTCGGGTATTGAACCCAAATCTAGGAATTATTAGAACAACCCCCTCAATTTACTTTTATTACACTTTACTTTACTTTATTTTATTTTCTGAAATATATTACTAAAGTTTAAGCATAGTAATTAAACATACTCTCTGTGGATCGATATCCGACAATATACTATACGATAGGATTGTATACTTGCAATCTAAACCAAAAAGTGTATTTAGGAATAAAAGGCACATCTAATTGTACTGAAGCTTTTTATCATACCCTTTGGACGTATCAATCTTCGGTGAAAAACAGCCATAAAATAAAATTATATATATATATATATATATATATATCCAATTTGACTTCTTTGTAATAAAAATTAAATTAAGGCTATCGGTGATTAAACTTCTAGGATATTCGGTAAAAAATAACTATAAAAAAAAATAATCTATCATATAAGCAATTCGTATCCTCTGATTCTCTACAAATCTTTCAAATTTTTGGAAAAATAAATAATGGGGCCGCATCCCTAGATACGGCTATAGTAGATTTGAAATTGTACGTAAATAATAATTTATTTGTTTATTTTTTTTACAAAATGGTATTTCTAAAAATTTCGATTTATCGGGTTTGTCAAGTCACCGTATAGATCGGTTAAAGCATGCACAACGGTCAAGTGATGCGACTATTTCTGATTAAAAGATAATAAACATCGACGTTATGTCTTATGCGGTTCAATTTTAATATATAATTGCAGGTGATCACGTTTAGACACACAAACACGTCACCTCACGAATAAACACGAATGATAATGTATATTGTTAGATCTTGATCAAATATCTAATTTTAAAAATAAATTGAGAAAATCGGGGCGCAACCATATTACGTCTGGTTACCTATATCACATTAGACATTGTAACGTGATATGATCATTAGATTTCCCTCTTTTATTTTAATCACGTCACATGAAAAAAAAATTATCATGTTACATAGAAAAGAACATGTCACATCGCAACATGTTAAATTTTTATATCTGCACCGATCAACGACTTTTATTTCCATAAATGATATTCAGAAATCAGATTTCAGCACGATCAGACATGAGTTTAATCTAAAAAATTAAATCATTAAGCCACATTTTTTCAGCATTGTAATATAATTTTCTAACTAATTGCACATCCATCTAACACAAAAACTTATCTGATTATAGATTATCTTTTATGAATATAACTCGTAAATTTTGGATCAACGTAATCTGTCGGCTTTGCAACTTTTTTTTCTTTAAAATGAAACGCTACCTTTCGTAAAAAAACGAAGATCTCATTCGACAGCCTTCTAATAATCGAGTTAATTGAGTAAAAGTAGGGTGTCCATAAACTTATAAAATTGACTTCAAATAATAAATTTAACAAATTTAAACTGTTAAAACAAGTTACTTCTTGATGACCTTCTCGCTGGTAATAATTTTAAATAGAAAATTTATAATTTATGAATTAATTTAATAAAAAGTCAAATGATAAAAAATAATGAAAAATAAATACAATAAAAATAATTTATATACCTTCTTTTGTAACGCATCACTTCACTGCAGATTGATTTCAACTATTTAACTTCTTAGTTTGAACCAAATTTGATATGTTTTGAAATTAAATTCATCAGATACTTAGTGAGCTTAATTAAGAACACCCTAACTCATACACCTAATTAGTTTTACTAAATACTAATACATGGCACGCAACCAGTGGCAGAGTCTCGTTGAATTAGAGGCAGGCAACTGTGTACCCCTAAATTATGAATATCAGGTACAAGTCAATGTATAATTGGGTTGTCTTCTACTCGTTGATAACCTCTAATATAAATTGATTAATTCACGGCAATCCATAACCTATTAGTTGTACTATTAAATTTCTGCCTACTCATGAAGAAATCTTGATTACGCCCGTGTACATAACAATATAAGAAACTTGAACAAGGGAATAATCTTTTTTTTTTTAACCAAATTTTTATTTTATTAAGACTTAAAAAAATCATATTGTTATTGCCAGACAGGTCCATCCTTAATAAATGAAGATCAATTGATTTTTATTTATTTTTAAAATATGTCTACTTTAAGAGGAGGGTTCAAATGCATTCAAATTTTTCTACACCCAAATGCACTCTATCTTTCAAATCTTTTTTTTTTCCGTTTTCAAAGTCTGAATAGTCAATCCGAACCGTTAGATGGGATCTATATATTAAGATGTGCTTGGAGACCAAATTTTACATTTTTCAGAATTTTTTTTACTCTTTATTAAGCCACTTTGAAAATCGCTGATCCAATGGTCCAGAAAATGTAAAATTAGCGATTTTCAAAGTGGCTTAATAAATAGTAAAAAAATTTCAAAAAATGTAAAATTTGGTCTCCAAGCACATCTTAATATATAGATCGCATCTAATGGTTCGGATTTACTATTTGGACTTTGAAAACATAGAAAAATGATAGGGTACGTTTAGGTGCACAAAAATTTGAGTGCATTTGAACCCTCCTCCTACTTTAATACAATTTTACTATATAATTAAAAATAAATACTATCAATAGTATATAATTGACCTCCAAATTTTTTGTAAAATTATTATATAATTGATCTTCAATAAAACTTCTAAAATTTGATCTAAAATCTACCGCTAACTCTGATTATTGGATTAAGTCTGAGTTTAGATATACTCTGGAATTCTTCTATGAAAACAGTTCTTACCGGAATATTATCACAATTTGAAATTTCTAAAATTATATATTTACATCGGTGACTTGTAGTTGTAGTGGGCGCTTTAGCTCAAATTGCATATAATTTCGCACGTGCTAATTTTCAAGGCGGTGTTATTTTTTTTTTTTTTTTTTGAAAAACTAATAGAAGCTATCAGTGAGACAGTGCTATCTTTTGAAAATTGGAAGCAATGATACATTTCTGACACGTGCTTTTTTAACAGAAATGGCAGCCTTCACACTCTCTCTCTCCCTTAAAAAAAATAAGAATAAATAAAAATAAAAATAAAAAGAGACAGAAAGAGAGAGTGAACTGTAGTGGTTTGCTAACGGGTTATCCGTGACTCGTTCCGGATAACTCGTTAGGGGTAACGGGTAGGACGGGTAGACGGGTAGGACGGGTACGGGTACAACCCGCAAAGGGTAGATGGGTAGTTTTTCCAAAACCACTACTCTACCCGTTTATTACCCGTACCCGTTGCGGGTTGACGGGTACGGGCGGTTTTTTTTTTTTTTCTGTTTTTTTCTGAATTTTTATGCTTTGAGATTTGTGTCAAGTTAAAGGACATATTCCAGATGGAGTTTAGAATAGGGGTCCGTTTTGAGATTCATGCCAAATTAAAATTGATGACTCATATCTCATTCTACTCAGTCAGGTATTGCACTGGATCTGAATTCTATAGGGGTGTCGCCAAAAAAATTTTGAAATTTAAATTTTGTAACGGGTCAGGTACGGGTACGAGTAGGCGAGTACGGGTTGGCGGGTAGACGGATACGGGTACAACGGGTTTTTTTCAAAATTATGTTGTCCGGTCCATTTATTACCCGTATCCGTCTACCCGTCTACTCGTTTGTACCCGGATAACGAGTATGAGTACCACGGGTAACGAATACGGACCGGACAAAACGGGTTCAACCCCTAACGGGTTTAGCAAACCACTAGAGTGAAGGCTGCCATTTCCGTTAAGTGTCACCGGATGGAAATTACATATTGCACACGAATATGGCCCCAAAACTCCTCCAACAGGTACACCTTTAGCAAACTCTATCAATGATTAAAAAAAAAAAAAAAAAAACTCCAAAAGGTAATGGTAATGTTTCTCTGGTTTTTTTTTTTTTTTTTACCACGTCAGTGAACATTTTTTTTTTATCGCTGGTTATAGATAACTTGTGATTGAGAACTAAATCAAAAATAAAATATTTTGTACTCATTTAGATTGCTAAATACGAAATAATTATGTTAGTCTATAAATAATGTAAGTTTAATATTAGATCAGAAGTTAAATCATATATTTCTATCAATGCAATTGCTTAATTGCAAAACAGTTGTCAAATTGATAGTAACAACTAATTGTAAAATAAATATATTCATAAAAGAGTAGTAATTGCAAAACTTTACTTTTTATAGAATAGTAACCGCCAATTTTCTCATATGAAAGTGCTTTTTAAAACTTTCATAATATAAAATATTTTAAATTTTGAAAGAGTTCAATATTTTTTAAAATAGAATTGAAACTACCAACAAGGACTTTGCAATTGCATTTGCAAATCATTGGAGATAGGGTTTGGTAAATGCCTCCGGGGGCTCAACCCGGACCGATCTGCCCATGTCCGGACCGGACCATGCCCGTGCCACGGGTATGCACGGGTACACGGGCACGGGTATTAAAAGGACCGGATCCAGTTTTTTGAAAAAAAAAAAAACCCGTGAGAACCCGGACCCCCATACCCTTGAATCCATACCCGTGAGTCCGTGCCCGTAAACCCGTGCGCCCGTGCCCGTGACCGTGTACCCGTACCCGTTTTTTTCCAAATTTCAATTTTTTTGAAAATTCCCTCGAAACCAATATATTTTCACATAAAAAACAAAATTTTAAACTAATTATATTAGACATGCATAAATTTATTTTATATAAAGTGACTAAAATATATAATTTAAATGACAATTTCATTTGCAATTTAATAGATATATGATAATTTCATATATTTTAATAAAATTACTTTTAGAACGTCATATTGACAAAAATATTAATTTTTATTTGATCCATCTCATAAATTAATTTCATATATATATATATTTTTTATTTTTAAACACTAAAAGCAATAAAAAAAAATTAACGTCATATTGATTTTGAAAGAAAAAAAAAGAAAAAATAGGAAGAAAAAAACAGAAAAAAAAACCGGACCGCCCAACCCCCCTACCCTGACCGTCCTGCCTCCGAACCCGTGACGGGCACGGGTATTAAACGGGCAGAGCAGGATTTTTGAAAAAAAAAACTGTGATGCCTGACCCATTGTATCCGTGTGCCCGTGATGCCCATGACCGTGTCTACTCGTGCCTGTGCCCGGGTTCTGCCCGGACCGCCCGACCCAGACCGTTTACCAAACACTAATTAGAGATGCTCTTAGATAGTTTGACTTATTTCGACTTTTAAAAAAAAAAAACTAATATTATTTTTTTCTATTTAACTTAAGTTATTTTATCTTTAAGCTTCCACCAGAACAAATAAAGATAGTTTATGAATAATTAATTTAGACCTTAATTTTAAGCCTCCGCTATCTTTAAAAGCAATTTCAAGATCTAGCATTATAACTTTTTTTTTCTCATGAGATTAGATGACAGTTGTCACCGATAATACATTAAAACTTGTATAATAAGAGTTACAAAATATACAAAGTTCAAGTTATATTACTGAGATGAAGGTAAATAATAAGCAAACACTCTCAAACAAAACTACAATGCAAATCAAAACAATCTAACAATTTCACAACTAATTCATCACTTCCTGTTTCGTTTTTCTTCAGAGGCTACTCCACTGCCACAATATCTCACCGGTGAATCCACATTTTTTTTTTTTTTCTTTTTAATCTTTCGACAAAAAGCCTATGCAAAGTGAATCACATTCTATAAAACTACAT
Source organism: Carex pumila (assembly GCA_033356055.1). Taxonomy (NCBI): domain Eukaryota; kingdom Viridiplantae; phylum Streptophyta; class Magnoliopsida; order Poales; family Cyperaceae; genus Carex; species Carex pumila. The sequence goes on along the minus strand of JARJHM010000791.1, from coordinate 55,151 downwards.
AGTGTTTCATTGGAATTTAATAATTGAATCAAATAAATACATAAATATTTAAAAGAGGACAGAGCTAGATAAAAAGATAATTCGTTGTCTCAACCTGATTCGAGAAGTATAACATGTAAAACTATATATGACATGCAGTTCCTGTTGTTTAATTTGCATTGCACGGATGTAGAATATCCTCCTTAAAATGCTGCATTGTATTGGCACCACCAGTGGAGAAACTGAAATTAAAATCGGCCTATCTAGATCGGTTATTATCAAACATAGATACTAATACCTATCTGGATCAGTTAATTTCAAAATATAGATCCTAAAAACTATTAGAATCGGTTTTTTATAATAACCGGTTCTAATTAGAATTGGTTCTGCAAAACAAAAAAATTAGGATCAGTTGTTTAAAATGACTGATCCTAATTTAAAAAAAAAAATTAGGATCGGTTGTTTCAAATAACTGATTCTAATTAGTAGTGCTATTAGGATCAGTTATTTTAAATAACCGATTCTAATGCTAATTTGGCGCTATGATTTATTTTTGTTTCGCGCCTTTCTACTTAGCCAAAAAATTTGAGTCTCAACTCATCCTTCTCTCTTTCTCTCCCTCCCCGTCTCTCTCTTTCTCTGTCTCCGTCTCTCCCTCTCAAAGCCGCTCTCCCTCTTGCCTCACCTTCTAGGCTCTCCCTCCGCTCGGCGTTCTCAAGTCGCACCTGGCTCTCTCTTTTCCGCTGCCACAGAAGAATGGTTAAAAGATACTGGTATTCAGTACTTATTCTACACTATTTATTCTCGCATATGCTGGTATTGAGCCTAATGATTGCATCGAGATTTTTTTTTTTTTAAAACCTTTACAGAAGCTGCGAAGTCGTGAGAGAAAATTGAACTCTCGACTTTTAGGTACAACAACTCTATGACTTTTTTTCTAGTCAATTGTGCTACCTCCTTTCTCAACATCAAGATTTTTGCTGGTACAAAATTTTCTTTCTATCCACATTTCTTAATTGTTAATTTGTTCTTTTTAAACTTCTCCCAAAAAATATTGCTATGTGTCTATCTAATTGTGTGCCCAGTAAAATGGTTATATGTAATGAAAAATGAGGAAGAAGTTGGAACGACTAATTGCTTGCAAATAAAACCGGATGACCTTAACCATTTCTTTGGTGAAGATGGCAGGATTTATGGCTGTAATGGTTTGCAGGTATTACATTGTTTCATATTCTTCTCCCAAGTAATAATTTCTTCAAATGCAGTCATTTTCAAACTCAATGGCATGTTGATTTTTCATATCAGAATTATTTTTATAATGCAGATAAATGTTTGGCTGAGTATGGTTTCTTTCCATGCATATGTCGATGTATCATTTGAGAGCAAATGTCGAGTTCACTATTAGCAGCACTCTCGCATAAATAGATATTTCATATTGTATATTTTTTTTATGGAAAAATTGATTATTTACTACTCCCGTGCCTTTAGAGACTAGCCAAAATGAATGTACACTCCAATCAGTGCATTCCATGTTATTAAGTTCCTCTCGGGCATCATATCAAACAACCTATGAGCATACTCCAGACTTCCGCTTTTAGCATAGCCATGAATCATCACAGCCCATGCACGCAAGTCTCTAACGGGCATTTCATCGAACACCTTCTTTGCATCACTTAATAGTCCACATCTTGCATAGGCATCAACAAGTGAACTTGAAATAACTAAATTGGTCCAACAAAAGCCGATAATAAATAATTGCTTGTGGACCTGTTTAATCAGCAAGGGATCTAAAATTTGATTGCATGCAAGGAGAACTCCAGTGAATGTGTACCAGTTGTAACCATATGAAGACCTCCTCAGCTAGAAATACAAGGAGGTAAACCTCATGGGCTAAATGGAGAGATGAAATAGAGAGGAGGCAGCAGTGGAGGAGAGATGATAGAAGGGAAAAGGGAGGGTGGAGACCCGCGCGTGAGAAGGGAGGAGATGGCAAGGGAAAGGTTGCCCTGAGAAATGTGACGAGAGGAGAATTAAATTTAAATTGTACAATTGAACCACCAGGGATTAATCATTCAAATTGTACAGACTAACACTATGGATGCATCAACTGGAGGCATGGGACAGAACCACCAGGGAAGCGGAGGAGAAGAAGAGATGAAGAGGGCAATTTGTCATTAATAATTTAGAGTGGCATAATTATAAATTTTTTAAGTTTAAAGTGACATTTTGATAAATTCTAATTTTAGAGTACCATATTTCTAATTTGAAGGTTTTGAAGTGACAAATAACCAATTTTTCTTTTTTTTATTAGCAGAACTCTTATTGAATTACTAATTTACAGATAGGGAGGGAAATGTGTTACTAATATGAAGGATCCTCTGAAGGTCAATAATCTTTTTTTTTCTTGCAACATTAAATTGGTTTTATCTTTTTTTTTTTTCTTAGACATCTAATTACTAATTGGATTATTGTTTCCTTTTGCATAGAGTATATTTGGTGAGTCTTAACTGGAGAAAAGAGGAATTTTTGCAAACCTTCTCAAGGAATCGTGATCATGTTAGGTGAGATTTTTCTTAATTACTATGTGCATATTTTTGTGCTTCTTTTTTCTTTCTAAATGATATAACAAGAAGGATAGTATAGTAATGTCAGACTTAATATGGTGTTTTTGAAAAGGAATTCTCTTTTTTCTAAGAGTAAGTCTATGGTACTATGCATATTATGATTTGGCACCGTGCTACGGCTCTATATTCGAGTTTTCAAATTCTAACAGTCGATCTGAACCATTGAACTTGTTCTCCATATTAATATGTGTTTGGAGACCAAATTTTACATTTTTTCAATTTTTTTTACTATTTCTTTAGATTTATTGAAAATTACTGTTTTTGGATGGTCCAGAATTTTCAGATCAAGTGATTTTCTAAATATCTAAAAAGATAGTAAAAAAATTTCAAAAAATGTAAAATTTGGTCTCCAAATACATATTAATATGAAGAACAAGATGAACGGTTCAGATCGAGCATTAGGATTTGAAAACTTAAATATAGAGCCGTAGCACGGTAACAACCCGTGATATGCATAGTACCATAGACTCACTCTTTTTCTAACGTTATGCTTTTTATTTTCAGAAACACTATTGCTGATGGAGAAGTAGCTCAACTTGATTCCTCAAAGAAAGATGCAATTTCTAATTCTGATAACAAGGATTCTATAATTGAGGTGCTTTTATTTATTTTCGCTCTCTTGTATCATAATATTGTAATTATAATATTTTTAACTTGTTGAGGTTTATTTATTTGAGTAAGGCTTGGGTGCTATGGATAGCATAGAGGCCACTATGCTACGGCTCAATATTCGAGTTTTTAAAATTTAGACGGTTGATTCGAACCGTTCATATTATTCTCCATATTAATATCTGTTTGGAGACCAAATTTTACATTTTTCTGAATTTTTTTACTATTTATTAAGTATTTTACAAAATTGTTGATCCAACGGTGGCTGTACAAAACAGTAAAAACGTTGGATTAGCGATTTTCAAAGTGGCTTAATAAATAGTAAAAAAATTCAGAAAATTATAAAATTTGGTCTGCAAGCAGATATTAATATGTAGAATAAGATGAATGGTTTGGATCGACCGTTTGGATTTTGAAAACTCGAATATTAAGCCGTAGCATAGAGGCCTCTATGCTATTCATAGCACCCAAGCCTTACTCTATTTATGTTCACTCTCTTGTATCATAATGTTGCTTCAAATATAATTAAATACACAATTAATTGTGCATGCTTTTCTATCATTTAAAAAATGCAGGACTTTCTCGCTAGCTACAATATCTCACGCATCGACGACATTCGCCTTGTGTGGGGGTAAATTTTTCTTAAAGAAAGTATTGGTTCAAAAAAGTAAAACAATTATGATGTGATAATTTGTAATAATTTAGGAGTTTAATTTTAGAATGGGGTGTCAACTTTGCATGAACATGATATTTTGGTAACAATTACGTTTTTATGGTTGTGCTATGAAATATTGGTGGTTTCTTTGATGATGATCCTGAGTTATATGTTTTTATTTTGATATGTAATATTAAATTTTTTGGATTTAAATTTCTTGTTATAATATGTAATGCATTATATCTGGATTTACAAAATGTTAGTTCTGCAAAAAAAAAAAAAAAAAAAAAAAGGAATTAGGATCGGTTGTTTAAAATAACCGATCCTAATTAGTACTATTAGGATTAGTTATTTGAAATAACCGATCCTAATTTTTTTTTTTTTGCAAAACCAGTATTTTGTGAAAAAAAAGAAATTAGGATTGGATGTTTCAAATAACCAATCCTAATTAGTACTATTAGGATCGGTTATTTTAAACAACCGATCCTAATAGTTGGACATTAGAATCGGTTGTTACAAACAACCAATCCTAATAGTACTATTAGGAACAGTTAATTTAAATAACCAATCCTAATTCAAACTTTTAGAATTGGTTATTTAACCGATCCAGATTAGTTTCGTATTAGTATTGCATAGATCAAGATCGGTTAAATTCCGATCCTAATGTGCATAAATAACTGATCCTAATTCTAGTTTTTCACTAATGCATGGTCGATTTAATTCTGATAGTTACAACTGTTTATCGTAGTTATACAATAGTCACTACCATGATAGTAGAGAGTCCGCATCGTGTGCATTAACTCAAAAGGGCATTTTTTTGAGTTAATGCATCTCAGTCGCCGAATTTTAAACGCAGTCAATTCGGCCACAGCTTATAATTCAGAGGCGCTTTAATATTAGTGTGAATTTAATTTGCACAAATCTTAAAATAGATTAGACAGTCTAGATACATTAGCTCAAAAAATTCTTTTTTGAGTTAACGCAGAGGATACGAATTCGATAGTAGATAGGTACATGCTGTATTGCTGCTTAAATTCAAATTACTGCTTTGTGAACCACATTCTATAAAGCCACGTAGTGCCTTATCGAGATTTAATGATTGAATCAAATTAATACACAAATATTTGAGAAGTGACCGAGCTAGAAAAAAAGGTAATCCATTGTCTCAACACCTGATTAGATCCGAATCAATATTTTGTGAATCACATTCTATAAAGCCACATAATGTCCCATCAATATTTAATGATGGAATAAAATAGATACACAAATAATTGAGAAGGACAACATACACAATCAGTGCTTATAAAATTATATTTTGTTCATACATACGTGATTTTACTATGAATTGTTAAAAAAATAAATATAAAATAAAAAAAAATTATAACACAAAATTATTCTAATTTAGTGATTTGTGTTCTTCACCACACTATCATATGTTATGAGTTCAAATCTCCCCCCACAAAGTTGTTGTACTATACAAACATATGTGGTCCATATATAGCTATTCGTAAGATAGATGGGTTTTAACAATGCAGATTCGCCATATCGTGAAGCCAATTTGATAGATTTTAGGGTTGAGTCACAAAAGAGGTCGGTAAACTTAGAAACACCCTAGTTCACCGATAGTCTACATATTTAATTTTTATTTTTGAAAGCATAGTCATTATAATTAATTTTGGTTAAAAGTTTGGAAGTCAATTTTGAAAGAACACAATACAGAACTATTTATATTTCAGAAAATTTTATGAGGTCAATTGACCCCATACAGGGAAAATAAATCAGGCTCTGGAGAAACCTCGACTTACTTCACTTGTTAATTCGTGGGGCTCTTTGTGCATGGCAAAATTGAGACAAGATATCGTTATTCGCAGTTCATCAAATGTATTACAGATCCAACGATTTAGATTCAGAATCTAAAAAGATTATGTCAATATATGGTCCAGCGTTTCAATTGCCAGGGTATCAGATTTGAATGTCGATTCTACCAAAATCAAAAAGTACAAAAGTAATTCTGGCAAAATCATGATTTTGTCGCCAGGACCACCAGCTAGTGTATTTATACTCGGGCGGATACGGGTACCCCGGGTATATCCGAGTCGGGTACGGGTACGTCTCGGGTACGGATATACTCGGGTACAAGGGTATACGGGTAAGGGTATCTCGGGTATATTTTTCAAAATCCATACCCTACTCGTGTATCCTTGACGGGTAGGGCAGGTATGGGTACGGGTATTTTTTTTTTTTTCTGGTTTTTTTTCCGTTTTTTTTTTTTTTTTTCTGGTTTTTTGTTGATTTTTTCTTTTCTTTTTTTTTGAGGGAAAAACAAAATTTTTGAATTTTGAATTCGGATGAACAGTACTCGGGTATCGGGTACGGGTACTAGGGTACGGGTATAGTCGGGTAAGGGTAAATTCGGGTAGGGTATGGTCGGGTATTGGTCCAAAAAAACGGGTCCGGTCCGATTTTTTCCCGTACCTGCGTACTCGAGTACCCGACCCATACCCGAGCTTGGGCACAAGTACCCTAGGCGACGGGTACGGGTGGGTACGGGCGTGTATACCCATTAAGGGTATTGTTAATCCTCTACCACCAGCGAACTGTAACCACTAGCTAACTTAACCAGAATACATATCCGTAACAAAATATTATGTTTAGATCCGGACCGTCAGATTAAAATCTGAACTAATCTGATCTGAGATGAAATGTATGAGTTTCTTTAATATTTGTGTGAATTCTGATCAGACGATCCAGGTCTAAACAGAAATATTATGTTACCTTAGGTGGTATGAATTCACTTAAGTACTTAACCATGAGCACTCAAGGTAGAAGAGAGAAAAATAAAAATAAAAAAGGGAAAAGAAAATCAGATTCCCAAATTTATGCAAAATTTAAACCCATTTTAACAACTTCAATGGGCCAGGCTATATCAGTAAAGCCTAAAATTTGAGCTATTGATAGGGTTCAATACTTCAATGTATTGGTTTTGAGAAGAGTTGGAGCAAATAACCAGATAGGATATGAGTATCAAATATAGCCCATTAAATTGGCCCATCATTTAACCGGCGTAGGCTCTTGGTTCCATTTATTTGATTTATATAAGCATGCAAAATGATTCAATCATTCATATAATCATGTGCTCTTTCTGATTTGCTATTTTTGGTTGACTAAATAGTATATGGTTAAGGTGATAAATGAACTACTACCTGCCTTTTGGCATGATGTGCAGGTAGTGTATATATATAATGGAATTGTTAGTTAGGTACCTAATTATGGATTGCCAGAAGTATATTTTTATATATGACATTTATAATTTGTTTTTCTAATTACTCCAAGTTAGCACATCCCTTAAAGCCGTCAATGAGACTACAACATGTGTATAATAGTATAGAGAACAGTATGGAAACAAATTTTTAGTTATGTGCATGTTTTGTCATACCTGGGACCATTAATGATAATGATTGATGAACAATAGTATAAGATTGAAAATGACTCACGCCCGAATTAAATTAAATAGGAAGCTGCAAACTTCCAGAAAAAATTATATAAAACGCAAACAGAGATATATATATATATATATATTTTTAAATAGCAAATTAATAAAAAGCATTTAGGTGTAGCTACAGCCACTTGAGTTGTTTGACTTGTTTTAAGTGCAGAAGAACCTACCTAAAATATGTCTTACTGTAGAGCCGTGAAAAAAGGAAATGAGGCACATGGCAAGAGAATTGCACCAAAAAGCTGTCTTTTAGCTGGTGAGGCGCTGTTCAAGTTTTTGGACGTAAACTTCAATCCGATTTTGACGTCAAATGATTATTCCGTGCGGTCTTAACCTAATTCTTTTGTTTTTATTTCCTATATATATGTTTGTGTAGCGACTGATTTCTATGTGATTTAATTCTTTCAACAAAATAAGAAAGAGGGTAATAAGTTTTGTTCTCAGAATAATTTCAATCAGCATTTAACACAAATAAGGTCAGCAGACAGCAATTGATGGAGTATGAATCAATCGCAATTTGCAAATAATATTTAATTTGATGCAGAAAGCTAGTGAGTGACACTTATTGATAAGGGAGTCATCAGTGATTGTTATTGAGCTTTTTTTCGGAAGAAATATATATTGTCATACATTGAAGATATATATATTGCATCTGTTTGGAAATAAAAAGTCTCAAGTGTTCCAATTCTTCATATTTTTATAATGAATTGACTAGTATGATAAATGTCTATTTGTCGATGAGATATATTGTTACCAATTTTTGTCAAAGATTATTTACTAATTAGTTGAAATAAGTGAGATATTAAATTAAATCAGCATATTACCAATTGGATATTGGCACAGACTTAGACTCATGGTAAAGTCATACTCATTAAAAATTCAGTAATAAATTACACAACAAAGTTATACAAATAGTTTTTAAAAGTCTAATTCATTTATTATTTGATATTTGTAACTCAATTATATTATTCAGTTCTTAAATTCTCAATTTATATACTACATTGATTCTATTATCATCATCGGCGAAAATATTAAATGAGAATTCATATTAGTATCAATGTCACACTGATATCTTATGATGAGATGTATATTTATTTAATTGATTTATAATGACATAAATATTGATGTTGGTATTCATTTAATTGATATGTGGTATTGAGGATAATGATATGGGCATTTATGTCATCTATTTTATTTATAAGAGTACACATTAGTTGTAATGTTAAACAAATATTAAGATAAATAAATAAATGACATTTTTTTTAATGGATAGCAAAAACAGACTGATTTGATATAAATTGAAACTTTTTAAAGACAGCAAAGTATTTTAAAAATATTGAGAATTGGAACAAACGAGTGATGAGTGATGCTTTTAAGGGTCAATTGTATAGTTTACTCAAAAGTCAAATTATAGAATTAATGGGGATCTATGAACTGAGTGATTTGTTGCATTCTTCGCTACACTCGGAGTGATACAAAAATATTACGAAAAAGCGCGTTCTAAAGAAAATCTAGAAAATGAGATCCGACTATTGAAGTATCACCGCAAGATTACCTAAGCAACCAAATGATAATATTTATGTTCAAATGCTATTCATATTAAATCAACATAAACCGTGTCTATTTTCAATTCTAATGATAAGCGCGGCTACCGACACCAAGTTAGAGAGCTCTTTACATATATACCCCTCGGAAGTCTGGGTTTTTTACTCAATAAGCACCATTTTTCAAACCCTCCTTTTTTATTTATTTTCTTTTTGTATTTTATTACTTCAATTAATAGCCTTTAAATAATTCAAAAGAATATGAAATAATTAAAGTTTAATGATTTTCTGTTGCATGGCATCAAATGTGACTTTCTAAGTAGTTTCTGTTAATTTCATTGATGGGAAGTTCATTATTGCATTGTAGTCGGTGCACCTTTCAAACCTATAATAAATTATATATCTTGTCAAAAACTTTTCTGACAATTGAAGCTGCAAAGTTGAAAAATAAAAATAAAAAAGATAATGAAACCTTAATATATAGAAGTGACACATTCCTAATTCTGAATTTAAATTCACTGTGTAGACAAACAGGTGGGGCCAAGACATGTGAGCCTCAACAGAAATGACCTCAATACTCCCTAATTAAGAAAAGTGGTGGGATTTCTTAATCTCTCCATCATTAATTTACAAATTTACATCTTTTCTAGGTGCTAAGTTGCAATCTCTACCAATATGAATATGTTGCTTCTTTTATATGTTGGTTTTCCCTTTCCCTTCAAGCTAAGCTCTTTCCGTCTGCCTAGTTTGGTACAATAGGCTTGTTAATTAGTTATATAATAAATTAGACTTGCAAATTGTGGTTATCATATTAGTTAGCTATCAAGCTATGTTTTATCCTGTTCAAAAAAGGTATAAAAAATAATAGGATCCTTAAATTTTTTGTAAGGGTATTGAAAGTGGTTGTTGGAATTTATCAATTAGTTTTTTTTTTAAAACAAATTAGAAAAGTTCCAATTTTAATCTTGAATTTTTGCTTTAGAAAAATGATCTCTGAACTTTGATTTACAATAATCTGCTGCTTGAAAATTTGAACGAGAAAACCAAATAGGTGGCTGAACTTTCTTTTGTACCGAATTGGTGTTTGAAATTTTCACAAAAAAAAAACAAATTAGTCCCTATTGTTTAAGAAAAAATAAAGTCAATCCCTAAGTTTCCTGCAAAATAGCCTAGTTAGTTCATTGAATCCACATTGCCTGCTAAGTGATGGCTTCTTACTAAGCTATTTTTCATGTGCCGTCCGTTCAAAATTAAACGGTTCAAACAATATTTTGATTCTTTTTTATAGGGAACTCTTTTCTGATTTTAACCATCTTACTTTAATCAGATAATTCATCTGCAAGCATGACGCGCTACTCCAATTACCCTATGGTATGAGATGTATAGTCTTAGTCCTTGTCAAAAGGAATTCTTTTCATATTGTGAGAAGTTTAGTTCACCTGATGTTTGTTTTATTGAAAGTTGTAGGACTGAATTTCTGAAGTTGTAACTAAACTAACAGCTTGCTAATGATTGAGGTTCAACTCAAATTCGGCTCGGTTTATTAAGATAAGCAAAATGATTCGGTTCTAACTCAGTTCGCTTCTGAAAGAAAAAAAGCTCGACTCGACTTAACTCATATAAACACTTAACTCGATTTGGCTGGACTCGCGAGCTTGTGAGTAAGCTTGCGAGCCGGCTCATATTTTAAAACTTGTATCTCATTCTACACGGTCACGTTTTCTTAAAACAGTCAGAAACTACATCGTTATTTCGTCTTTTCTATGTTATAAATTAAAGGAACAAATCTCTCAAATAATCTCTGGTAGATTTGAATCCTTTTTATTGCGCCACCTCTGCACGCAAGCTCGCACATACTGTACAATTATTATTTAAAAAAAAAATCAATAAAAAAGTTTTAATTTTTTTCCAAAATTTCAATTTTTTTTTCAAATTTCAATTTCAAGTTAATTTTTTTTTATCAAATTTCAAATTAATCGTGGCAGCCCTCACGCTTGGACTCCCGCTCAGCCAACTCGCCCCCGCTTTTACGTGGAAGCTCCCACGCTCGGGTTGAAATTTGAAATTTTAATATTTAAAAAAAATGAAATTTGAAATTAAAAAAAAATTCAAATTTTGAAATTTAAAAATAATCGGTTGATTAATCAAGAAAATCGGTAACAATTTAATAGCCGCCAATGACTAATTGGCCTAAACAGTCGTTTTTTACAACAATGATCCCAACAATTATCTATTTAATTATCTCAGCAATTCATTTAATTCATAAGGTATTTGAGTATTTTTTTTTGTTAATTTCAATATGTTTATTTTTAAAAACACATTGTGCGTGAGTAACTTTTTATGTATTTAATATTCTATATAGAGAGAGAGAGAATCGGGCCATGGTATTTTGTGAAAAAAAGTGAGTGTTTTATTTCGTGTTTATATCTTCAATTTTAAAGTTCAAAACGTTGATCCGAATCATTCAAGTTGATCTTCATATTAGATTATGTTTAGAGATCAAATTTTACAATTTTTTAATTTTTTAATTTTTTTTATTATTTTTTGAATTTTGTTTCTTATAACCATTGATTTTCAGGAAATCACTGTTTTTCAATATAATATGTGCGCGCACGCTACTCTCGGACCGAATTTATGCATTTATATTTTCTTTGAGAGTAACTTTTTTTTTTCTGGACCAAAGTTACGCTCTTTCAATATTTGATAAAAATCTGATTTAAACATTTGAGTTAATTAACTGGAATATAATTTTAAAATATACGTTGGTCAATAACGTCTACAATAGCAAGAAATTAATCTATAACACACAGAAAAGATGAAACAACTATGTAGTTTCCGACTGTTTTAAGAAAACGTGACCAAGTAGAATGAGAAACGAGTTTCAAAATATGAGCCGGCTTGCAAGCTGAATCAAATTGAGCCAAGTATTACATGAGTCGGGTCGAGCTGAGCTTTTTTTTATCAAAAGCGAGCCAAGTTGAGTTTGAGTTTTTTTCCAATTTTGAGTCTGATTCGTTATGAAATATTGATTCGCGAGTCGGCTTGACTCATTAGCAGCCCTACTAATAGCAGATTCTCAAAAAACAGAAAGTTGAAGGATTGATTTGATGCTAAATAGTAAATTCAATAAATATTTTGTTTTTTATTGGTCCAAATAACTTGACTTTTTTAAGCATTGAAAATTCAATTCAGTACAAATAAAAGTAATTTAGTACATTTCGGTTTAGTAAATAGTTCATTTTTAATGAAAATAAAGTAATTTATTTTACTGTCCTAACAGTAAAAGAATTGAGACATATTGTTCCCTAAATAAGAGCTTGATGTAGTAAAAGATTAAAAGCACAAAGGGTTGGTTGTGTCAATTTACATGGTTATAGAAAGATATAAAAAATGAATAGTGGGGTCAATTATTAGTGTCATTTCCTCTAAACAAAAGGGACCCATCAGCAAATGCAAAAGTAACTCCAGGGCTCAAAAGCCCCTAAATCAAGGAAATACCGCAACTGGTAATGATTACTCCTGGTTTAAAGCTGTTTATATAAAAATTAAAAAATGAATCCGTAGGCAAAAGAACGAACGCCTTGTGTTTATTTTCTTGCCCTATTTTTCTTAAACAAAATATATTTTTGGACCTAAAAAATATATATTAAATTTAAATCCAAAACATAAATAGACGGGATCTCTTTTCAATATAGAACTTTTATTAAATAATGTGTTTAGCAAAAAGACAACATTGTTAAAGATGACCAACCATACATAATTGTATATAAATACTGATTATATATAAACAAATTAATACGCGAATTGATTATCATAAATAATAGAAGAAGTGCATTTAAAGTTTGAAGAGCAATTAATTACTCGTGGATTATATATGACCTACCAACAACATAAAATATATTTTTATCAACATCCCAAACACAAGTTATAATTTTCTTGAGAAATTAAGCATCTTCACCAGCAATTAATAATAGAGTACCGTTGCATTCCCGCCCTTTTCAAACCACCCACTTTAACCCCTCTTCTCTACCTACTGATAATAAAAACACCTCAACCCCACAACACATATAAAAGCCTTGCTTCCAGCTCTATATTCTCTCACCTGACCCCCTTCTTAATTTCTCTTTTCCCTTTCTCCTCCTCAATCTCCGCACAAACACAACATGAACATATTGGAGAAATCATCTAGTAAGAAGAAGCTCCCCATATGGAAGAAAGCTTTGATCCATTCTACCATCTGTTTTGTCATGGGTTTCTTTACCGGGTTCGCACCAACAACAATTACCACTAATTCGAACAAGACACATCAACCGATAAATAATCTGGCGGTCTTACCTGAATCGATTAACGGATTGCAAAAATCTGTCGGCCAGCACGTACTCAATCAAAGCCTTATTGCGCAACTCCCAATGCGTAGCGAACCAAACCCGGTACCCGATAATCCGCTTGAGTCCGATCCGAAAGGCCTCCTGATAATTATAACCACAGCCCAATCTGGTGACTTGACCCAACCGGCTTCCCTGATGAGGATGGCCCACACATTAAAGTCGGTTCATCCGCCACTATTGTGGGTCGTGGTGGAGTCGCATTCTGATGCGCCAGAAACCGCACGACTGTTAAGGGACACCGGCATGATGTACCGCCACGTCACATACAAGGAGAACTTTACAGATTTTGAAGAGGAGGTTCACCATCAAAGAAACGTTGCTTTGAGCCACCTTGAGCATCATCGGCTTACTGGACTTGTGCATTTTGCCGACCAGTCGAACTTTTATGATCCAAGATTCTTTGAGGAGATTAGACAAATTGAGTAAGTTCTCTCTCTCTCTCTCTCTCTCTCTCTCTCTTTCTCTCTCTAGAGATCCTCATCTTTCTCTGATTAATTATGTCTACATCTACCATTTTGTGAGTTTAAAAAAAAAAAAGGAAATAACCATGCATCTTTTGCGGGGAGTTATGTTGGGTGAGTACATATATATTTAAATAAATACAATTTAGTTATATATTTTTACCATTTTTAAAATTTGTAGTTATACTTGAATTTGCCATTTTATACTCCCAAAAGTTTCTTTGATCAACCAGATCAATTATTAGGATGACCGTATGTCGTTCTTATTCTTCCACGGAAACCATATGAATGCACATGGCTAGAAAAAGAATAAAAATGAAATGATGTATGAAAACTTGCAATTGTGTATCGCATTGCAAAAATTTTACTTCATCAGTTTTCGTATTTAACTATCTTTAATGTTGTAATGGGGATATTGTGTTGTTCAACAATAATTGTCCTCTGGAATAGGAACCTGGAATAAAAAAGGTGGAATAGAAATGGAATAGAAACCTAGCTAGCTACATATAATTTGGGGGTTTTCCTCTCTCTCTGTCTCTCTCTCTACTTGTCGGAGACACATATTGGTATTATTTTAAGATGTCATGTTACCTCCATCAATTCCAGCTAGGTCTTTTTTTCATGCTTTTGATTCCATTTTATATGTCGTTATTATAGCGTCTAATTATATTAACTGCTATGATTAACTCTAGCACCAAGCATCACATATATAGTACAACTTTATTGTACTTAATAAAAGTAGAAAAGATATACCAGCTGCCTTTAAAGATATTCAGACTGATTTTGAATCCTTTCATTTTAGTCTATTTAAATCTTATTAGACGACCAGTTTTAGCTGAACCGAACCGAACCGAACTAGTTAGGCAGGGGCGAATCCAGGATTTCTGTCAGGGGGGCAAAAAAATATCAAATCTGGTTTAAATAGCTTATCAGATTTAAACCCATTAATTAATTGGGTACTCGATAAAAAAATAATATTTTGACTTATATTTTCCAATACCTGACTTATAATTTCTAATCCTATAACTTATAATTAATATTACCAATCATAATTCAAAAATTGATTTTGATTCTAACACTAAATTTAACCCCGAATTACAAATCAAGCATCTAGAGAGGGGGCAAAAAAATTTCCAGAGAGGGACAAAGTCGATCGGTACCAATAAATCACCACTAAAACTCAAAATCCAGGTGGGGGCTACCCCCCGTACTATAGTAGATCCGCTCTTGTAGTTAGACTGTGAATTAAAAGCTCCAACAAGTCATCATTTAATAATTTTTCAAACAATCAGTACTTATGATGAATGATTTATTGTTGGACAGCTAAATTACTCACATTTATAGATATAGTAAATTTAATTTATTTAGATTTGATAGCTAGTAAAAGTAGCTTCCAAGCATAGTAGGAGACTCAAATGCAATTATCAGTCTTGCTGTACAAAGGTAGAAGTAGCAATCATTATCAAAGAAATACATGGTGAGACCAAATTAACATGAGGAGAAAGGTTTATATATATCAGTTTCTCAACTGTTGGTCTTTCAATAGAGTTAGCCAGTTAGGTAAGTCGTCAATTTCTCAATTTATTTTTTCATTTTCCCCTTTTGCTTTAATTTGACAAAAAAATGTTGCTACTAGATATTTTCTCAAATTTTCCTGATTCTAGTTTTTGAACCTTTAAAAAAAAAGTTGAAAGATCTCAAAATTGTTAATTGATATTTCCTCTTTGCTAAATAATGTTTCTCCGGAAGATCTCAAGTTTGAAGTTCATACTAAATAATATTTTTGAAAAAAATCTGAAATGAAATGATATGCATGTCATAGAAGAAGTTCAATAATCATACTCAAATTAATTAAAAATTGCAATTCCGTGAAATTAAGAGGAAATGCAGAGGAGATGTTGACATGTTGTACCAACAAAATCGGCACCATGTGACGAAGTCGCCTTCTCATTTCCTTTTCTCATAAATAAATACAACCAGGGGATGGAAAAAGTTGGTTTCTTTCTTTGTAATTAGAAAAAGAAAGGTTGGTTTCTTTTTTTATTTTTCCCAACGAAATAGTAAAAGGAAGTAATTAAATTAATTAAAACATCTTGTGTAGCTGTCGTGCATGGGAACAATAGGGAAGGCTTCAATCATGCTTCATGTACATTCCTCTATAGTTAAACGGTGTCGCTATTGTCGGTGAAATTATTTTCTCTTTCCTGTTTGCAAATCACTTCCACATGCAACGGTACGGAGGCTACTGTACCATTAAATACCGGACATAACTGTTGCTGATCTGTTAGCCGATCCATAACCGTGTTCATTGGTTTTCGCTGTGAATTAATTCGTTTGCTATTATACTTGGCTTATTCAATGCAATAGCTCAATATAAATACAAAAAGAAGCTACATGTATACTTTTTTTTTAAATATATATATTTATATTATATGCGAATCAGAACGTGTAGATTGAAGATCGATCTCTTGTTTGTTCGATTTTGTACATGAGTCCAATACTTCACATTATAATTACGCATTGTATTAATTTTAAGTAGGACATACATCTTAGATAGTTGCTTGATCCTAAATTGAATGAACTTAACTATATGCAGGGTATTTGGGACATGGCCAGTGGCAACAATGGGCCAAAACAAGAAAAAGGTAGAAGTTGAGGGACCCATTTGCAAATCATCAAAAGTTGTAGGGTGGTATAAGAAAGATTCATCCGCTGGCACAGCCGCAGCTGCATCATCGATTCCAGGGGGAGAGGAGAATAAGCGGCCAGTGGGATTAAAACCTAGCAGGATCAGCATTTCGGGTTTTGCGTTTAACAGCTCGATTCTGTGGGATCCGGAAAGGTGGGGCCGACCGACTTCACAGCCTGACACATCACAGGTTGGTTACTTTTAACATATATCCTCTCTGAAAAAAAAAGAAAAACAAATTATCCTATTTTTGTGAGAAAATTGTTATTTTTTTTATTAAGTCCTTAAAAAATATATATGAAGTATTCTTTTTTTTTAAATAAAGAAAACTAGTTATATTCTTAGAAGCAACTTCAAGAAGAAAATTAGTCAAAACTTGTGGATGCATGTCAAATACTACACATTGTTAGGCATGCCTCTTATTAAATATCTACTAGATACGCACATTATGAAGCTACGTACGTAGATGGCAAAACATGCAAGTATAGATAGTCATTACTAATATTCCTTATGTCATAGTACCAATACATCAAATTACAATAGTTTTTTAAACAGACTCAAGTATATATCATGAAACCAAGTGCAAGCAACCAAAACATTTTAGAGATAATATTTGTTTGCAACCAAACACAATAATTAACAGGTAGCTAGACACCTAAGCAGACCAAAACACACTTTTATTTCTGAAAACCCTAGTAGAAGGTACTGCTCCTAGCTGTGCTGATTCATCTCTTCATGCAACCAAAACCACTAGCAACAGAGGGCCCATTTGATAAAGACACCCAATACCAATTCAAGAGTACCAAAAAAAAAGGCACTGGCGTGGATGGGCCCTTTTGAACAACCAACCTCCATTTGTAATACTTTGAATTAATTAAGATTAAAAATTTATCTTTTTGTACGCCCAAGAATTAATAAATAAAGGCATCCATCTTTTGGCAAGTGAAAGTTACATAATTGACAAAAATATATTATAATCATCATGAATTTCATCACTCAGGGTGACAATTTAGTGAAGTGTAATCATTGAAGGAGGCATTTATATAGATATTTTGCCTACTTGTAACTCTGCCTAAAAATTTACCCTAGTTTAATTAATTGAGAATTTTTAATCAATTTTTCCTTTTCCTTTTCCTTTTCCATTTCCTTTTCCTTTTTTGGGGTAGGATTCTATGAGATTTGTTCAAGAGGTGGCATTGCAAGACCAGAGCAAGTTAAAAGGCATCCCATCTGACTGTTCTCAAGTCATGGTATGGCATCTCCACACATCAAGCTTGGTAAACAAAAATGATAGAAGATAGACAGAGAGAAGAAACAACATGTAATAATTACCGCTAAAGGGGGGTTGTAAATGAAATTTTGGCTTTCCTCATAGAAGATAACTTGTCCCTAGTCTCTCAAGCAATTAATACACATTGTTTATTGTTTATATATAGATTTTACCCATTACTGGTATTCTTTAGATGTATGTACACTTTTTAATTTGTTGATAAGTTGAGGGGTTTGTTTCAAGGCTTCTGTCAAGTGGTAACTAAGGCATGTCAATTGTTTTGGAGGGGTAGATGGCAAGGAGAGCCCCATATCACCTGATTGACAAGTTGGTTGAGACTGGATTAAGAAAAAATATTAGTTAGTTTTGAGTTTTCTTTACGCAAAGCACTTTTGTGTGGGGGCAGAATCTTCAAATATATATAGATATACAATGAAATAGTTATGTATGTTCTTTTTATTCACAATTTGTATTTTTCCTAGAAATTGTTGAGAATTTCCATAGAATCTTCAAATGTTCCTAAATATACCGCTTGCTACAAAACAATAACAATTAATATTCCCAAAAAAATTGTTTGTAATACAAAATAAATAATGTGAAGTTATCTGACTGTCTTTTTTTCCTTTTTGAATTAAGACAATTTAAAAGTTGAGATATATGACTAATAATTAAAGTGAAGGATCTCTGACAGATCACTGTTCAACTAAACGTACTTAAAGAAAAGTTATGTCTACTAAAGCAGTTGTTAGACTTTCTCAATCTGTGCAGGTGTGAGTTATGAAACCTTTTTTTTTATTTTGCTGGAGAAGAATAGCTTTCAATGCCTTAAATAATGAAAAAAAAAAATGTATATATATGCACATTGTACTTGCCCAACTAAATCCGTCTTTTTTTCTCTCTTTAATAATTGAATTGATATGTATACAGGCCCAGCAACTAGGAAGAATCCTGCTTGTTTTAAACTGAAGTTTCTCAGACGGAACCGACCAATGACTCGCTTTGTTTTGTCTTTCATACTGGCTAAATTTACATGTGCCAATGGACATTTGTTTATCAGGAAAATAAATTTATCAATCTTAGAAACGTTTTATTAATAAATAAAATGAATTTTGGGACCACTTATATTACTAAAACAATCACAAAGATCCGTAACTGTATTCAGCCCCGAATTCGGATCACCCATGGTCCCACACCTTCAATTAGTGTATTGAAAACGGGCCGGACCAGGCGGGTACAGGTCAAACCCAAGGAGGCAGGGAGTTACCATAGGCACGGGTTGCTCGGGTCTGCGGGTTGTTCGGGTAAGTTAGTACGGTTTTATTTTTAAAAACCCTACCCTTATCCAGGTCAACTCCCGGGTAGCACGAGTCCACAGGTTGCTCGGTCCGGGTTTGCGGGTTGGTTCGAATAGGTACGGGTCCGGGCCATTTTTTTTTTTTGTTGTTTTTTTTTTTCCTTTTCCTTTTTTTTTTCTTTTTAAACCAATAAAATATAAATTAAAATTCATTTAAACTCAAATTCATTTGACATGATTGCATATTGCAACTCAATAATTTTGTTATAATAAAATATATATCAAAATTATAAATGATTTTAAAACAATGCTGATTAAATTAATTACTTTAAAACAATAAAATATAAATAAATAATATCTTAAATTAATTTTTTTTTTAAATATTGAATTATTTTAAAACAATATATTTAAAAATAAAAATTATCCTCATTTATTACAGACTTGGAACCGGCTATGTAAAATAACATAGGCGGAGTTCTAACTTTTTTTTTGTTAGTATTTTATACCGACACTACCTATCTAGAAATTCTCATTCATATACCATAGTTCGCTCTCTTTCGCACCATCTGATTCCGAATTAGCCTCGGACTGCAGCTCAGTACTGCTTTCTTCAGTTTCGACTCCAGATGATGTTACTTGACGATCTCCATGTTGCGTGCGATTTTCAGCATTAATCCAATCTTTCAAGCACACAAGTCTTTCAAAAACATGTGCACCCAACTTACTGCGTTTATCGGCGAGGATCCTGTTCGCCGAACTAAAACAACATTCGAAAGGGATGATTGACACAGGTACGACAAATACATCACGGGCCATCATCACCAATGTTGGATAGGCACTTGCATTCCTCCTCCACCACACCATGATGTCAACCTGTTCTTCTTCGCGACGCATCATAACATAACTCAATAACTCGTCTGTGCCTTGGGATGTATGCGGATCATTATCCAAAATAAATCTAATTACCTAACATATTCAAAAATAAATCTAACCTATTTATTTAACCTATTAAAAATAAATCCAAATTTAAAAAAATAAAATCTAACATATTAAAAAATAAATCTAATTACTGAACATATTCAAAAAATAAATCTAACATATTTATTTAACCTATTAAAAATAAATCTGAATTTAAAAAATAAAATCTAACCTATTCAAAAATATAATCTAATTACTTAACATATTCAAAACAAATCTAACCTATTATTTTGCCTATTAAAAATAAATCTAACCTATTCAAAAATATAATCTAATTATCTAACAATTACTACAAATTAAATCTAACCTATTTAAATGATTAAATCTAACAAAACACTATATATAAAATAAATGTAACCTTCAAATCTCACAAGAAGTGCCAAACTTCGTAATTTCAATACCTTCATAATTCCGTTTATGTATTTGTAGAATGACTTAAATTTACAACTATGTTTTTTTTAGCAATAAATTTAAAATTTGAGAATAATGAAAATATTGAGATTTGAGAGAATGAGAAATGGAAAATAATAAGAGTATGAGATGTGAAAATTTGTGAAAGATGGAGGTGTATTTAAGGAGGTTTGTTTAGGGGAAATAAAATTTGAATTTTTTGGGGGTTCAGGCAGGTACGAGCAGGAGAGTTTGGCTGAGCGGGTAGGCAGGTTCACAGTCCGTATTATCACGGGTTTTTTTTTCAAAAAATGGATCCTAGTCCGTTTTAACCCTTATCCAGGTTAGCCACCTACCCATTCCAAACCCAGATCTGGGTACGGTCCGGTTGGGTATAGACCACGGGCAGTCCGGTCCGGATCCGACCTCAATACACTACGTCTAATTACTAAATCCATAGTGTTCCTTAATTGTGGCACGGATCTCAAAAACGGACCCCCATGTCTAAATAGGCACTGAATTCCAATCGCTCGCCTGGCAGTAAATCTCAGCTTATTGGACCAAGTGCCGTACTGTATCGTCTAAGGATACGGAGTTACGGACTCATTCAGCGCACCCCACCACCCCCACACCAAATACATAGAAAATTCAAGTCTACAAACTGGCTAGATATCAATATCTACAAAAGAGAATTACAGGTCTACGGCCAGCAAAAGACAGTAAATCAGAGAATTATTTGCATCGTCATCGATGATATTCAGCTTAGAAATTTTATCAGAATCATCGAATTGCTGGCATGCTGCTAAAGTCTTCACTGCCTAGCTAGCGCATCCTCGTCAGTAATATTGTTGATATATATATTATTACGAATGGGACATAAAGGGTTTATTGTGACAAAATTGAAAAAATACAGAATTGCAGCAGTTATATATTTTCTTGCTTTCAATCTTAAAATTATTAAATGCAACCATATACATATTTCTGTCAGAAAACAATGCAAATAAGCGTCTCAGCTCACTCTATTTCATCATTTTGTAACTGAAAAAAAAAATAGGAGATACAACTTCTAAAGTTCTATTACATATTGAAACCCCCATCCAAAATAAGTCAATCTCAATATAACTTTGATCCAAGGGCAGTTGAGGATCAAGTGCTTGACACGTTCTTGAGTCAGACAAAAAAGAACAAGCTAGATGAGATCTCCTTTTCGGCCATTCCTACTGATAAATCTATTCTTAATTAAGATTTTATTGTTCTTGAGGGCAACCTTAGAACACCAAATGCGAATTCACTGATAGATTCATCCCACCAAATTAAGTCTAGAAAGGAGTATAAGAATTAACTTGACAGTATTTACTTCATGAAAAAGAAAAAAAATGATTTGACAGTAAAGTTGCAAAGGAACCCTCTGGTCAATCTCAACCATACAATTTACCTAATTACTATCTCTCAATCTCTTTTAGATTCTTTAGTGGATGGATACTCGACAATTTGTCTTGACAGAAAAGCAGATACAGATATACAGGTATCCTCTAAAACCTATAGATACTTAGATTGACTAACTCGGCAAGTCAGCATCCTTTCAGATTTTTTTTCTACAAAAGGAAAGAATTGGAAGAAACTTTTCTGATGCCGTATTTAGCATTAATATTCTTTCTAGATATCAAACTGGGCATGATTCTTTAATTTCCACCTCCTTTTTACAAAATCTATCCATAGATTCCAAATTAAAAGTTTCATGACCTCCATTTTCTCTCTACCTGCACGCCATTTTCTATATGTTCCACTTGTCATATTAGAGAGAAATTTGTCTCAACTAGAAGGCCAGAATTATAGGCCGTATAAATATTTTGTTGGGCTAGATTTGTTGGGCTTTTTGCTTTCCTCGTTCTACCATATTCTGGCAAAGTTGATAGGTTGGAGCTAACTTTGTTTCTCTCTGAAATTCTGATTAGTAATTAGAGTTAGGTTTAGAGTTAAAATTAGAATATATGTATTGAATTAGGATTGATAATTAGAATTACATAGTAGGATTTTAAAAATTAGAAGTCAATACATTATTTTTTTAATGTAATACCAGATTAGCTAATGAATTTGAACTCAATTAGCTATTAAATCCGACTCGTTAGCTTCTTAACTCTGCCTGACAAAAATCCTAAATCTGCCTTTGTTGATAA
Source organism: Carex pumila (assembly GCA_033356055.1). NCBI lineage: Eukaryota > Viridiplantae > Streptophyta > Magnoliopsida > Poales > Cyperaceae > Carex > Carex pumila. The sequence continues at coordinate 32,597 of JARJHM010000791.1, read as the reverse complement.
AAGCAAGTTTGCTGTTTATATTCAAAATCGGTTTATTTCAGGTGTTGTCCAGAATGAATACCCTAAATTGTCAACATGTATAGCATTGCTGATTTGCTGTTTCTCTTCTAAGGGTACAGGAGTAGGTTTAAAAGGTCCCGGGACAGCATGGACCCTTTTAGTTGGAATCTTTTGACCAAATTAATTTGGTGCGTTTTTGGTGATTGATTAGACCCGCATGATTATACATTTTTTTCATTAAATCATTACGAGCAGTTTAGGGAACTCATTATTGGCCATTTATCTTTTTTTTTTTAATTTTAGATTAATAGTTCCTGTCTCCGTGATACCGAATAATTTATTATTAGAAGTTTTTGAGTTATAAACGAATGGCAAACAGAGAATGAAAAAAATGACTGAATACAAGATTATCATATGGAGAATATGCCTTTGATTAGGTGATTAGGACTAGATCCTCGGTACAAAAGATAGTATGTTTGAAATCCAATTGAAAAATGTCTTACGAATATTTAAAGAAGAAAAGTTTTATCTCGCATTTTATCTCAAAAAAAAAAAACACACACACAAGACCAACACGCGCGCGCGCGTAATTGAAGTATCACGATAAGAGGATCTAAACCCTCTTCAGTCTTCACCGTTCAATAAGATACAACACTTGTTTCGTCCTGACTTAAGGAAATAATCTTAATCATTTAACCATAGTAGAAAATTTGGAATTCAAAAATATTTTTTCTAGGCCTTCAATTCGTTATTCCAGTATAATACGGAGAAAAATGTAATGGCTGTGTTATTTTCTAAATCATATAATATGTAAATATATTATAAGTTCTAGAAAGCAAACAAAATGTCGCATGCATTCGCCCAGTAATGCATATATAATCAAGTATAAGAAATTTCATAAAACATGCGAATAATACATGTGCAGTAACAATTTTCTACAGAGATTCGTCTACTTTAGCTATTTATTTAAAATAAATTGAAACCAATTATACGGATGTATTACGATATTATTTGAGAAAATATTATCATGTCCAGATGAACAGCCAACTGTACAGCACTCGCTCAGAATAACTAAATAAGTCAACCAAATAATGGAAGTTGATGAGAATTGTCCATTAGTGATTTGTGTGTAGCTTGGCTCTAGCTATACATTTTACAGAAAGTTCAGAAAACAAAATTTTAGCTTCTAATTGCTTGTGGTTTGGCCAAGTGGTTTATGTGAATCACTGGTAACTGGCAGTTGCACTAATTGAATTTCAGATGAATATAGGAGGATGGAATGGTGGAAACAAAGTGGCAACAAAATGTGTGTGTGTTTGTGTGTCAACGTCAAATGCAACGTGTAGTATCCACTTGGTATGACCAAACACCGTTAGAATCTCTAGTTATTTGAATTAGAGCAAAAAAAACATTATTTTTCTGATTGTCAGTTCCGCATGTACCGTGACATTTTATTGATCATTTTTCTATATGTGATTGGTCCAGTACTATTGTATAGAGCCCAACATAATTGTAGGCGGCAACATATTCAACGAATTAGGCACTGATTTTAGTTTTTAACTTTTCCAAAAGAAATGTAGTAGGCCCAAGACACTGTTGGATAGAAATCATAAGTTCATTTTAGTTGGGTTCATTGTTGTAACATATTCGTTAAATGGGCCAGATGGGTTTAAGCAAAAGCATATTGGAGGATATTTCGAACATAGACAGAGAATAGAGAGCCGAATATCTCTATTGTTTTCTCTTAATCATGTTTTTAACTTTAAAATAGTAATAAATTTAAATTTAAAAATTTGATTGATAAAATAAATTATTAGATATGATTCATATACAAAGATGCACATGAAATAGATTGCGACATCTCCATGTTGTTGCGCGCGTTGCTGTAACAAGGTAGTTAAATGGGCTTGAGCATGAAAAGGCCAGAAGGGTTTAAGCAAAAGCATATTGGAGGATATTTCGAACGTAAGACATAGAGAGCCGAATATCTCTATTGTTTTCACTTAATCATGTTTTTAACTTTAAAATAGTAATAAATTAATTTTTAAAAATTTGATTGTTAAAATAAATTATTAGATATGAATCATATACAAAAATGCACATATACGAGATTACGACATCTCAATTTTGTTCTGAAAGGGATTGAGATCTTGCAAAATTATATTGTTTTCCACTAATTGATTTGTTTAAAAAAATTAAAAAACGATAATATTTTATGTGTGTGCAGATAAAATCATATAAATCAAATCTAATGTTTTTATTTTGACACGTAATGAAGGCATAACAATAGAGGTATTTAAATCATTTTCTTAAAATGGAACTAAGCTAGTGGTTTTGTGAAATTTTTTAAATAAGAATATAATCTTATTTAAATATTAATTGATTGAAAAGAACTTGCGGGTTTTAAAACCTGGATTGAAAAATATAAAATTAGAATCGGAAAGAACTGAGTCATGTTAACAGCAGTTATTGACTTCTTGGCCTCCAAGTTTTAGAGCTTTAACATTTGACGCATCTATCGCAACATAAATAACCAGAAAACAAAGGCTTCTTGGATTTCAAGTTTATCCTTATTTTATTATGGATGTCAAGGTGCATGTAAGAATAGCATCTGAGATTTTGGTTCGATTACAGTGTTCTTAATTTCTCAAATCGAGCACGGAGATGCTTAAAATGATTCAAAAATAGCATACAATTTTTCAAGCGATTTCTAATTATATATTTGAGGACTAGCTGCAGAAAATAACAATCTTCTGGCTGTTGTTTCAGAAGGCTTTTTCAAAAAACGAAGAAAGAAATATTGTTGTCAATCTGTCATACATATTATTGCATGATGATGTATTGTGCAACCTCTTAAAAATTTACTGAATATGTTTCAATAATAAATTCAAACTATTGAAATCAATTTACTTCACGAATGATTACAAAACAGTAGTGAAGAAACATAAGAAGGCGTGGTTCTCAATTTTATCGTTTGTTATCAATATTGCATTGTACTTTATAAATATTTTTTTTATTAGTCAGCATACATGCCAACAATATTGTGGTTTGACAAGATTAAAATCAATGAATTGGATTTGATCGAAGAAGAAGCGATGTAAATGTTTAAAAGTTAAATATATTGGCAGGGTGGATTTATGATTTTTGTTATAGGATGGAACAAAAAATAATGAATTGGGTTCACATTCATTAGCTAATCAAATCCTCGATAAAAAAAATAATAATCTGACTTATAATTTACAATGCTCGAACTTATAATTTTCAATTAATATTTAATTCGTCGTTTAAAGTCAATAAGATAAATATTAGAGTTGAGTTCATTTTTTCAAGATACTAGTAAGCAGAAATTTTTTCAAGATACTTTATTTAAAATTAAACAGAAAGGAAAGAATGAGAGAAAAAAAAATAGAAATATTTTTATAAAAGAAATATTGTTATGATATTGATAATATGTTCGATTGAAACTCCGACAACGTCGCGCTGATTAGAGACTCTACAACAAACTAAAATAAGTAAATTAACATAGTTGATTTAATTCGCTGTACTAAATTGAACTGCCCACTAATAATATATGTTTAAATCTAGTTCATTTGTTTCAAATCTGATTGTAATTTCTAACCTCTCTTTCAAAGGCCACTTTTTTTTTCAAAAAAATTGGTATTGCCTATATTAGAGACTCTAAAACAAACTAAAATAAGTAAATTAACATAGTTGATTTAATTCACTACTAGATTGAACTGCCCACTAATATATGTTTCACTAAAATAGTCATATTTTGTATGGAATTGAATAACTTGTGCATAAACATGTAAATTTTCGTTAATAATGACATCAATATGTTTACTTCGGTTTGTTTGGTTTGATTCTTAATCGGTTTATAAGTTTAATAGATTCAGTTCAGTTCGGTTTAAAAACGGGAAAAAAGGTTTGATTTAGTTATTTTAGTTCAGTTTCAACTGAATCGATCATTTGAACACCTCTAGGTGCAGCTTGGTCTGTAAGTTTTTCAATGTATACATATGTAATTTTTTTTTTCTGACAAACTTACATTAACTAACTTGTAATTGACTGAGGTTATGGTATTTTGAAAAACACGGGTCGGTCCATGCTATGGATTTATATTTTCGTTTATGAAGTCTAAATAATCGGTTCAAACCGCTCAACATATTTTTCATTTAAAAATGTACTTACTACTTAGAGACAAAATTTTATATTTTTTTTTATATTTTGTTACTATTTTTTTAGATAAGTAAAAAATTACTTAATCTAAATTTTTTGGATTGCATACCTAGAAAATAGTAAAAAATAAAATTGGTCACTAAGTACATTTTCATTTAAAAATCTATGTTGAATGGTTCAGAATATAAACTAAATTTTTGTTTGAACAGTTTCGATCTCAATTTTACAATTCGGATTTTTGAAGAGTCTCGATTTTCCAAATATAAACTAAAAATTTGAGATATACCAGGGGATGCGAATTCCTGCAGTACTCCGGATCCCAGCCTGACCAAAATAATTTCAGAGCATATTTAGAATATAAAAGGTTCACTTTGAGATTTGTTCCAGTTTAAACCATTTTTCAGATCGCCTATTTTAATTTTAAATATGAAAATATAGATTCATAACACAAGTTAATAAGGACCTTTGCAGAGTATCATAGCCTCACTCTTTTGTAATTGTTTAATTTAAGATGAGATAACATTCTTTTAGAAAAACGAGTGATCATCGCTTGTATCACCTACAATGATTAATCAAAAAAATTACCCCTCAATTTCTTTGATACATCACAATTTCCACGATCCAATAAAAAAAAAAACTTGATATCTTATTTTACAAAAATAATAATAACAAAAAAATTAAAACAAAAAAAGCAAACAAAGCAACGAGATACTAAATTCTAACTCCGTGTGATCCCGCCCTTTCTTTATCAAACCCTCAACAGGTATCAAAATTCCTTTTAAAATCAATTAAGATATTAATTCAGCAATTGTCCCCATTTTTTTTAATATCCTAAAAAAATTACAAACATGCCCTCAATGTTTTTTTGAATAGTAAAATTGAGGAGTAATTGTTAATCAATTAATTTTTTAAATAATGAATATCAACATCACAATAAAAGACCTCACTAAATGATAGAACAAAAAATAAAAACTGTATTAGTTCAACTAGAAAAAAAACAATGAGAAGCATCCTTCTTTCGAGCAGGCAAATATGAATGCTACAATAATTTTACACTGTTTTATTGTATGATCCGTATGCGTTAAAATAAATACAAACTTTCCCACATTATGGATCTTTGTCTTCGTGTTATCATCCTATTCTATTTTTTTAACTAACACTGGGTGTATTATTGTTGCTCCGCCGCAACTATTTCTTTTATGAATGTTCGTATACATAGGTGACTATTTTTATATATTATTATGAGCAGATATTTTTCTCCGAATCAGAATTAGAGTTTGGCAAAATAGAAGTGTAACTGTACATGTAAATGTGTAGAATCACTGCGACAATAGATTGTAAAATATCTCATGACATTTTTCCGATAGTATTAAGTCAAACATGAACACATCAAATATGCACCAAATATTCAACATTTTTACAAATTTTGTTACTATGATCTATACAAGGAATTATATATCTAAGGGATAATAACAATTAAGCAAAAAAAATTCCAGCAATACAATTAAGAAAAAAATAAACATGCAACAATATATCCAACCCTTTCACCAAAGCTACATTGGACCTGTACCGAAATGAGCCAACTCAAGTTGATATGCACTAAGATGTGAACAAAAGCAACACAATTTAATCTTATGAATATCTGAAGACCATGGGAAGACTTCCTACCCATCTTTGTAAATTGGTACATAAATACATATGATTGGTAAAGGACATGATAATTAAGGTACGAAGAGGATTGGCAATGCCAATATCTTCCAACCTTTTTTTTTCAAAATGCAAAAATGAAAAGATTTGTATTAATTGATTAGGCACTACCTTCCATCTCAAAGTACAGTCAATTTGGTCAACAACATAGGATGTGAGACCAAGGTGGGAAAAATCAATTATGAGTGAAGGCCACCTTAATGCCTCTGATGAATGTCTAAATCCAAACAAAAAGAAGAAATTCAAGTTCAGGAGTTCATGCCAGGTATTTCATTTGGTGAAGCTACTGGTATTTTTGAAAATTGTAATTATCATATATATATATATATATATATATACACACACACACACTTGTAAATCATATGAAATATGCTAAAACTAATACATGTAACCTTATCTTTTCCATTTGTGTCCAAGAGAAGCCAAAACACATCTTTTTACTACAGCTCATTCTGAGAAAGCGAAGGAATGAGAGACCAAATTTTATCTATAATTGAAACCTATGTTAAGCAAGGTATAGATAATATTCTTCTATCACTGTTTGTAGGAAATAAGATAATGATCAAATGTGTCATAAAACAATTGTCTCATTGCAGAGATAATTCCATTTGTGATGAAAGATGCACCATCTTGCGTAGGTCGTTTGATGAAAATAAGGGATGATTTGGTTAGTGGATTTATTTTACCCATGTTTATACTTTCTACCTTGTAATTTGTGTTATTTTTCAGTTGGTTCCAATATTGTAGTTAGATTTTTCCTTTAATCTGGTCTTTGGATTGCAGTGTGAAATTCAGTTGAAGCTTGAAGATAAGATTGCTCAATGTGAGATGGACATTCAGACCATTAGAGATGGTACTTCTATAATTATCACTTTTCCCCTTTGTATTTTATATACAATTTTCTCACTCATATGTTAAAATTGACAAGCATTTTACGGTCAGAATAAGAATTATAGTGTCAGTTATAATGACCATACCAGTCAAGTCTGGTAATTAACAAAGAACTTTTTTTTTCGTTCCATTTTTCTTTCTTTTCCAATTTGAGACTTTTAACTGGGTTAGGTTTTTGAGGTTATTATTCTATAGAACTTACTTTCTAGACCTCAGTTCTGCATAATCTCTCAGTTTTGTTATTTTTTTCTTAATATTTGTAGAAGAACAGATGAAATTAGAAGCGAAGAAAATAGTAGAAAGGTAGGAAAATGCAATTTCAAGTGACCAGCCTGATGCCTCTGTTGGATGTCCAAATCCAAAAAAAAAAAAATCAATCTGAGGAGTTCATGCCAGGTATTTCATTTGGTGATGCTGCTGCTGTTTTTGAAAATTATAATTATCATATATACTTGTCAAGCATATGAAATATCCCAAAACTAATACATATCTTTTCCATTTGTGTCAAAGAAATGCCAAAACATCGTTTTTTACCACAACTCATTCTGTATAAATAAGGGAGAAAAGAAGGAATGGTTCCTTTATTTTGAAGAAATTAGGGTGCATGTTATGGCTTACCTTTAGTTCACACTTCACAGTATTTCCTATTTGTACATGCAAACTTTTGTTTTCACATACAACAATAGTTGGGGTGGTTGACATTATCCATCTGATTTTTGGAGAAAACTCTCATGACAATGAAAGCTCAAATTCTTTCTTTTCTATTGCTTTCATCGTAGTTTAGTATACATTATTCTATGATTTTTTTTTCTTTATGTTCTTATTGCCGATGGCTAAGAGGTTGACTTGTGATTATATCAAATTGTGGTAGATACTGGATGACAGTTGTAGAGATAACAAACTGGCACTTCCAAGATACAACGTGCATCCAATTTCCAATGGTAAGATCAAAACTACCCAATTTAGTTCTCAATATTTTAGCTACTTTTTTATTTTGTTATCGGGCACATGCATATGTCCAAATCCAATTTTGATGTTGTAAGCATTATTTTTTTTATGTATTTGTACCAAGGGCCTGTGCTATGAAGAAATCTTTTGTTTGCTTGCATCATTATGAGTTACTTTTAAGTTTGAAACTTTTATACTGTAGGATTATACTTGGCAAGTACAACTCTTAAAAGCAAATGTGTTGATTGCATGGCTGAGAGCAAGTTGGAGAAGAATCCTCATGAGGCAAGGGAACATGCAGCATTGCTTTTGATGCAGAAATTGAATGAAATGGAGGAAGATTATGGTTTATTAATTGTGAAAGTCTGAATGATGCCAATGTTTAATATATCTCGTTTTGATGTATTTACTGGTACCCTGTCATGTCAGCATTTTGTTATCGGGCACATGCATATGTCCAAATCCAATTTGTTATTGGGCACATGCTTTTGAAGAAGAAATCTTTTGTTTGCTTACACCATTATGAGTTACTTTTAAGTTTGAAACTTTTATACTGTAGGATTATACTTGGCAAGTGCAACACTTAAAAGCAAATGTGATGATTGCATGGCTGAGAGCAAGTTGAAGAAAAATCCTCATGAGGCAAGGGAACATTGCTTTTGATGCAGAAATTGAATGAAATGGAGGAAGATTAGGGTTTATTAATTGTGAAAGTTTGAATGATGCCAATGTTTAATATATCTCGTTTTGATGTATTTACTGGTACCCTATCATGTCATCATTAATTGTGATAAGGGTCAAAAACACTACAAAGCTATCGGTTAATATTATTTTTGGCAAATGGAAAAAATCCTAAACAAATATCTGCATTAACACATGGAGGCACAAAATCTACCCACAAAAGATGGCCAGCTGAATGGAGTAAATTTACTTGTAACAAGGCATGAGACAATTACACCTTGCCAGATACTGGTGATACGTCCAAAGGGTATGGTAAAAAGCTTCAGTACAATAAGATGTACCTTTTTAACCCTAAATATACTTTCGGTTTAGATTGCAAGTATACAATCCTACCGTGTAATATATTATTGGGTATCGATCCACAAGGAGTGTGTTAATTACTATGCTTAAACTTTAGTAGTAAATTTCAGAAAATAAAATAAAGTAAAGTGCAATAAAAGTAAATTGGGGAGTTTTGTTCTAAGTAAATCCGAAGTTGGGTTCAATACCCGAAGAAAGGAGTTTTAAAACAATAAAAGTGAATGAATGAAAGAAAAATTGATTTGCTTTCAAGTAAAGGAGATCTAGGGGTATTCGGCCTACAATTATTTGCTAACTCTATCTATTCGGTATTTGTTTGAGTTCATGTATGATTTGATGATGTTTCTAACCTAATATGTCATTAAGGGTCACTTTCGTGAATTAATAATGTGTCTAAGTAATTCCGACTTCACGGTTAGGTCCTTCACCCTAGCTACCTAGACCATAAGCTCTTGTTAGTCTCTTCTCTCCTCAAATATTGGTACTTCACGATTAAGTCCATCATACCATTACCCAATTCGATTTGAGATGTCCTAATTAGGGTTTGGCTTCACGGTTAGGTCCTTCACCAAGTTTCTAACCTTAATTTCTGTAGTTCCGGCTTAGATTACAAATTTGTTAGATCCTAATCCAAACTTAGGGTATTTGCATTCATAATTTGGTACTCTCTTCTCATCCTAACTTCTTTGGATCATTTACACAACAAAGAGATACCAAAGCAGGACTACTGTGATTTCAAGTACTAATTATGTAATTAACACAAATAATAAATCACAGAAATTAACATCAAATCCCATAAAACAATAATAACAAAACAAACAACCAAATAAGATATATTAAACAAGTTCATGCATTAACCTAAACCCCTAGAGAGAAATTTACTCCCTCATGGAGATATCCATTACAAAAATTAGCAAAAGTAAAAATCTACTCCCTCATGATGATGTATTGTGCGACCTCTTAAAAATTTACTGAATATGTTTCAATAATAAATTCAAATTATTGGAATCAATTTACTTTATGGGTGATTACAAAACAGTAGTGAAGAAACATAAGAAGACGTGGTTCTCAATTTTATCATTTGTTATGATATTACATTGTACTTTATAAACATTTTTTCTATTAGTCAGCATACATGCCAACAGTACTGTGGTTTGGCAAGATTAAAACCAATAAATTGGATTTGATCGAAGAAGAAGCGATGTAAATGTTTAAAAGTCAAATATATTTGGCAGGGTGGATTTATGATTTTTGTTATAAGAGGGAACAAAAAATAACAAATTGGATTCAAATTCATTAGCTAATCAAATACTCGATAAAAAAAATAATAATCTGACTTATAATTTACAATACTCCAACTTATAGTTTTCAATTAATATTTAATTCGTCGTTTAAAGTCAATCAGATAAATTTTAGAGTTGAGTTCAAAAAAAAATTAGTGAATTTAGGAACACCTTAGTTCTAGTCCCTATAATCATTATCCAAAATATTTATGAGTTTATTTCGTTTGACAATTTTTGCACATATAAACTATAAAAAGACGAGCCAAAAAAGTTTTCCTGTTATAAACACATCCACAAATAAACCAGTAAAAAAAAATGCTGAGGACTTTCGCAAACATAACAAAATTATAAATAGACGATCCAAAAACAGATTTCCAGTAATAAACATTATCCAAAATTATCACAGAGACGACGCTTCTACCGTTTAAAAAAAAATAATAAATAATATCCATCGGCTAAATCTAGCATAAAACGCCTCATGCCATCGTGCGCCCCACGATACCTTAAGTCCTACGTGGAACATCGAACGGAAGAGATCCAATCACCGTCCAACACAAGAAATCCAACGGCGGATGCATAAACCCTTACCCCAGCGCAGAGAGAACAACGAATCCATCCCTATAAATACCTTACAAACATTGGCTGCCTCCCTCAGAAACCCTCGCCGCTCTTTCCCTAATTTCATCCTCCCGAGTCTTCCTAGGTAAGCTCCGGATCTCTCTTCAATTGTTAGCATATTTTCAATTCTGTTTGCATCTTTTGATGAGTAGGTAATAGCTCCGGATCTGCTAGTTTGTAATCGGTTTCGTAGATTAGATCGAGTAATTATTTTGCTTCTTCATAATTTAGATTTGTCTTTTAGTTTCGAATTTTGTTTCTTTTGAGATAGTGTTAGATACATATAGAATTGTATTATTGTTTAATTCAAGATCTGGTTTGTGAAATGGGATTTATGTTCTTCAGATTCGCAGATCTGGATTTTTGGAATCTGAGCTTGCAATTCTAGTAATTCTAGTACTGTAGTTTCATGTTATGACTTGCTTTTGTAGATCATAGCTCGATAAGATTTTAAGCTGCTGTTTATGTAGATATTATTCAATAATGCTTGAAGTAGTTCTCTTTTTTACATTGATAGGTTAGAAAACTTCCATAGATTTGTTTAATTGTTAGTGCTATTGTATTAGTATATGTTTAAACATTAGAAACGTGCAAGGGAGTAAACAAATTGGAGATGAAAGCATCCATTATCCAATGGGAAGGACAGGGGTCATTTGGCCTTTGATATATAGGTTCGAATCCTATTGGATGCCTTCTAATCACTTCTCCTTGGGAATTCTCTGGCACTTGCAAAATAGTTGATGAAAACAAGGACGTGGTGTTCCTGATTCATTCTGGTTCCTTTGTTCCTAAAGATATCAGTATATAATCAGAAAAATCATAACTTGTTTTCCAATTAATTTTGCTTCAGCAGTGTCATTGATGTACATTACAGCATTACTGCCTAATCAAAATCAGTCAAATGCACACATTTCAGAGTTTATTTTGTTGTATATGGGATCAATAATATAGTTGAATATTTCCGCTATTAATTGAAAGGTCTTTTTTCTTTGTATTTGACAGATAATACACAAGTCAACCAACCATGGGCAAAGAGAAGATTCACATCAGCATTGTGGTCATTGGCCATGTCGACTCTGGCAAGTCCACCACCACTGGACACCTTATCTACAAGCTTGGTGGTATTGACAAGCGTGTGATTGAGAGGTTTGAGAAGGAAGCCGCTGAGATGAACAAACGTTCATTCAAGTACGCGTGGGTGCTTGACAAGCTCAAGGCTGAGCGTGAGCGTGGTATCACCATTGATATTGCTCTCTGGAAGTTTGAGACCACCAAGTACTACTGCACTGTTATTGATGCCCCTGGCCACAGGGACTTTATCAAGAACATGATTACCGGTACTTCCCAAGCTGATTGTGCTGTTCTCATTATTGACTCAACCACTGGTGGTTTTGAGGCTGGAATTTCCAAGGATGGACAGACCCGTGAGCACGCTCTTCTTGCCTTCACTCTTGGTGTCAAGCAGATGATTTGCTGTTGTAACAAGGTATATTTGAGCTCATGTTTCTTTACTTATAGCTGATACTAAAATGTATGTTCATTTTGATTGATTTGGTAACTGACTTCATTACCAGTTGCTTTGATTTGCTAGAAATAATAAAATTGGATTTGAGATTTGTTTGCAATATCCTGGATGTGTTACACCAATGGTAGGTTATTCTCTAAATACTTAAATAAATATTTGTTTCGTTGTTGGTATTGGTACTTTCTGTAAAGGTTTATCTAGTAGTTGCCTTTGAGATATTCAGATTGTAGATTGTTCTCTAAATACTTGATCAATATTTGTTTTGTTGTTGGTATTAGTGTTGATTTTTCTGTAGAGGTTTAATTTAGTAGGCCTATTTGCTTAAATTTGTTTTTGCAGCCTACCCATGAGTCATATTTGGCAGTACTGGTTTCTCAATATATTTGTTAACATATATATCCTGGATGTGTTACAGATGGATGCCACTACCCCCAAGTACTCGAAGTCAAGATACGATGAAATTGTTAAGGAAGTCTCATCCTACTTGAAGAAGGTTGGGTACAACCCTGACAAAATCCCCTTCGTGCCCATCTCTGGTTTTGAGGGAGACAACATGATCGAGCGCTCCACCAACCTTGACTGGTACAAGGGCCCCACCCTCCTTGAGGCTCTTGACCAGGTCAATGAGCCCAAACGTCCCTCAGACAAGCCCCTCCGTCTCCCCCTCCAGGACGTGTACAAGATTGGAGGCATTGGAACTGTACCTGTCGGTCGTGTTGAAACTGGTGTCATCAAGCCTGGTATGCTTGTTACCTTCGGCCCATCTGGTCTGACCACTGAGGTTAAATCAGTTGAGATGCACCACGAGGCACTTTCAGAGGCTCTCCCCGGTGACAATGTTGGTTTCAACGTGAAGAACGTTGCTGTCAAGGATCTCAAGCGTGGGTATGTCGCCTCCAACTCCAAGGATGACCCTGCCAAGGAGGCCGCCAACTTCACTGCCCAGGTCATTATCATGAACCACCCTGGCCAGATTGGCAATGGTTATGCTCCAGTGCTCGACTGCCATACCTCTCACATTGCCGTCAAGTTCGCTGAGATCCTGACCAAGATCGATCGTCGTTCTGGTAAGGAGCTCGAGAAGGAGCCCAAGTTCCTGAAGAATGGTGATGCTGGTATGATTAAGATGATTCCCACCAAGCCCATGGTGGTGGAGACCTTCGCTGAGTACCCCCCACTTGGGAGGTTTGCTGTGAGGGACATGCGTCAGACCGTTGCTGTCGGTGTCATCAAGGCTGTGGAGAAGAAGGATCCCACCGGTGCCAAGGTCACCAAGGCTGCTGCCAAGAAGAAATGAGGTGTTGTGTTTTCTTGTGTTGTTGAATTTATGGGAAGGATGGTATTTTAGTTGTGTTATTAGAGTATTTGAGTTGTGGTCATTTGGTCTTGTTGGAATTAGTTTTATGTTAGGGCAGTCAGTTGTACAAGCTGGGTGCTAAGTTTTTGAAGGGTCCTTTCTGTTGGGTTATTTTGAATGTTGACCGTGACTTGAATTTAATAGTAGCTGAATTCGGTTTCATGTTTGTTTGATGTGGTTTTGTTCTTCTTTTCATCTTTTTAACCGTTCTCATGTATGGAATGAATTTGAAGAATTTGGTATTTCATTTTTTTAATTATCTGATGATCCTTCTGGATTGTATTCCATTTTTTCTAAAACGTGGTTATGTAACAAATTTTTACTTAGGTCCAGTTAGAATAAAAAATAACATCAAACTTTGTAGTTATTTTGATTAGGTCCACTTGGCAGTTTGGTCATCGTGTGTTGTTGCAAGTGTCATTTAACTAGGTGCATTATGTTAGGTCCACTTGGCAGTTTGGTCATCATGTGTTGTTGCAAGTGTCATTTAACTAGGTGCATTATGTTACGGCTACGCCGCTATCGTTATAATGTTGCGTGTCTGGATGTCCGTTTGATATTGATGCTTTTGTATGTAGCATTTATCGAAAGGGAAAGCACTGAAGAAATTGTGTATGTTTTTGCAGTAACGACACAAATTGGAATTCCATAGAGCAGGAGTGAAATTTCTTCTGTAAATTTTGTGAAATCTCTCTTTATATATATTTGTGTAAGAAAGAGTATTCTCAGGTAATGTTCAAAATAGATGTTAAATAATATATTTAGCTTTAATAACAAATGGATAACCGGTTGGCACTCTAATCAGTTACAAATTATATGCCCTAGACCATATATTCTTTCCCCTCAAGTTATATTACTTTTCCTGTGATAAAATCAATGGTAAATTATATTTCTTCATTATCGATCATCCTTCTAATATCTTCAATGACTAACCATGCAGTGTGACCACCAATCACCTTCCCTTGTATCTTTCTCTCGTGCCATAGCTAAAAAGTACAAAAAAAATTATCAGAAATATGAGGAAAGCAATAACGTAAATCTTTTATTTACGAAACACACAATGTATTACCATTAACCATATTCAGATAACAGCAATGCTCTGTGTTTGCAGCATATGGATTAAAAAGGCTGCATTTCAGTAAATACGAAGTTAATTGTAAATTCAGGGGTGTGCCCTTTTTTCTTTTTCTTTTTTACTTTGGACTTCTAATTGTCAACGGAAAACTTTTTCAGATTATTATTGTATTAATCAAAATATAAACACATAACACTGATTGGAGGGTATAAATATGAAGATTTTTTTTTTCTTTTCATACAAGTCAGAAGCATTTCCTTAATTTTGGCAAGATCATCAACATAGATGTGTTAGTTGTGGTCCATCGTAGGTTATCTTTAATTCCTAACTTTTGAGTTTATAAATGACAATCTAGGTGCAATTACATCTGTTAGAATTTGATGGGGCCATTTTTGTACACCTCAATGACAGCCACTGAAAGTCAAAGAGTGAACACAACAGAAAACCCCCCTGATTTTATTCGAGCTGCTCATTTTTTCCATCTTTTTTGTTCTTTTTACGCACCACTTAACTTTATATTAGATTAGTTTGAAAATTTATAAATTTACCAAATGTGAAATGCACGACCTTTTTCCAATTAAATACAGAACATGCAGAAGAGCAGTTCTGAACCTTTTACTTGTCCAAGTAATGCCTGATTTCCAGTTAAATTATCTTGGAATACCACCAGTCGACCTAAAACCTTTTGGAAATTGCTAGCGCTTGTAAAATCACACTTGTATAAATATGGTGACAATAAATTGAAAATATTAACATTGAAGGAGAGGATGCCTTAATACAGACTATGGAAAGCAATGGTACAATACAGTAACAGTTGGTTAATTGTACAATATCAGCATTACCGGCGCCTTTTTTATAAGACTTGACACAATCGGATTTTATTAATTGTGTATGTTGATACTATATAGACACGGTTCAGAAACCGTGTCCAACATAATTGTCGTGTGTTATTAGCATTTCGAATGGATAATGGTCACGTTTGTTACTAGTGAATACGTCGTTTAGATATTTTTCTACATCGTCGCTAATTTTTTTTTTCTAACTCCAGCACGCCTCCTCCATTTTGTGTGCTTGCTTGTGCTTTCTAATATAAAAACTAACATCTTACATTCATCTTGCATTCTTCATATGCACCCCTTTATTGCTTGGTCATTTCGGAAATAACTTATGCTTGCAGTTTATTTTAGTTGTCATTAATTTAGCACAACTTTTAAAGATTTTGAGGGGAAAACTTATGCTGGTTATTTCAAAAATAACTTATGCTTACAGTTCATTTTAGTCGTCGTATTATTACCATTAATTTGGTAATTTCGGAAATAACTCATGCTTGCAGTTCATTTTGGTTGTCATATTATTTGCCATTAATTTGGCACTTTTTTTTAAAGATTTTGAGGGGGAAATAAAATATTATGTGGTTTGACTTCATACATCCGGCCATTTTTATTAATATCCTTAAAAAAAAAATTAATAATGCCCTTACATTGAATTTTTTGTTGAAAATGCCCCAACTGCCAGGTCCATGGGCGGCCCAAAACAAAAGCGGACTGCCCTTCCTACTGGCGGGTCACTTCAACTAGCAGGGCGCCCCTGACACGGGCGGTTCGCTGTTCACATTTTTTTTTTTAGAGATCTTAGTATTTTGATTTGAATAATTTTGTGAAAAAAAAGTTTTCTTATTTAGAGTGTATGCCAAAAATTAAAATATTTGATATATTTACGAAATGATGTCGTAAATCTTTATAACTTTGATTTTTTTATTTTTATTTTTTTGGTGAACTTTGATTTTATTTGTCACTTGGTGAATTTTCAAAGTTTAATTTTTGAAAAAACTTTAAACAGCCATAATTTTGGCTAGAAAACTCGAATTTATGCATATGAGCACTTTTCGGAAAGGGGAGAACGGGACGGATCTGTTTTGCCCCGGTGGAACACTGGGCATCGTCGTATCAGAAGCATTAGAATTTCAAAAAAATGTCATTTGGGGTCTCAAAAATTTAGTTTAAGTTTTCGTTCGACGGTAGGCATTAAAAAACAGCAATTTTCAAATCATCTTAATAAATAGTAAAAAAATTCAAAAAAATGTAAAATTTGGTTTCCAAGCACATTTTAATATAGATTAAACATCTAACAGTTTGGATCGGCTATTTGAACTTCAAAACTAGAGAACCGCCCATCCCACGGGCGCTCCACTAGTGCTCCGTTTAATTCACGAAGTAGCGTAGCGTTACTCTACATGTATATATATGTATATTATATATATAATATATGTATATGTATATATTTATAATATATATATATATATATATATATAGAGTAAGGCTTGGGTGCTATGGATAGCATAGAGGACCACCGTGCTATGGCTCAATATTCGAGTTTTCAAAATTGAAATGGTCGATCCGAACCGTTCATTTTGTTCTCCATATTAATATGTGTTTGGAGACCAAATTTTACATTTTTTGAAAATTGTTTACTATTTTTTTAGATAGGTAGAAAATCAAATATCTTAATGGTGCAGAATTTTTTAGATCAAGTGATTTTCTACTTAGCTAAAAAAATAGTAAAAAAATGAAAAAAATGAAAAATTTGGTCTCCAAACACATATTAATATGGAGAACAAGATGAATGGTTTGGATCGACCATTTGAATTTTGAAAACTCGAATATTGAGCCATAGCACGGTGGCCCTCTATGCTATCCATAGCACCCAAGCCTTACTCTCTCTCTCTCTCTCTATATACATATAGAGTACGGCTAACGCGCTTCCTCTAGCATATTAGCGATATGCTTCCGGTCTCTAAAATCTATCGAATCGGCTTCAAATGACAAATCTAAACCGTTCAAACCAATGTCCTTAACAAGAGCTTCGTTTCCATATAAAAAAAAAGTTTCGAATTTATTTACTATCAAGTCAAGTGGTCAAAAAAATAACTAAAATAGTGTATTAAAATGCGCATAAAATCCTTCATCTTTTGACCGCTTGATTTGATAGTAAATAAATTCGAAACTTAATTTTTTTTTTATATGGAAACGAAGCTCTCGTTAAGAACATTGGTTTGAATGGTTTAGATTTGTCATTTGAAGCCAATTCAATAGATTTTAGAGACCGGAAGCATATCGCTAGTATGCTAGAGGAAGCGCGTTAACCATACTCTATATATATATACATATATACATATATTATAAATAAATGAGTTTATAAAAAAAAAATTGTATATATGTGTATGTGTGTATGTGTGTATGTGTGTATATGAGTATATGTGTATATGTGTATATGTTTATATGTGTGTATATGTTTATAGGTGTATATGTGTATATGTATATGTGTATATTATACATATATTATAAAAACCAAAATAAATGTCAAGTCCTTAATTAGTGTTATATTTAGACTTGTGATATCCAACTGACAAATAAAATCAAAGTTCACCAAAAAAACAAAAATAAAAAAAATCAAAAAAATCAAAGTTATAAAGATTTACGACATCACTTCGTAAATATATCAAATATTTTATTTTTTAACATACAGTCTAAATAAGAAAACTTTTTTTTTACAAACTTATTCAAATCAAAATACTAAGATCTCTAAAAAAAAAGTGAACAGTGAACCGCCCGTGCCAGGAGCACCCCGCTAGTTGAAGTGACCCACCAGTGGGACGGGCAGTCTGCTTTTGTTTTGGGCCGCCCGTGGGCCTCGCAGTTGGGGCATTTTTAACAAAAAATTCAATGTAGGGGCATTATTAAAATTTCTTTTTTTTAAGGATATTAATAAAAATGGCCGTCATACATCAAACAAAATATATGTAACACTCTTTTGACTGCACGAAGCTAAAACTGTTATGTTAAAATCTTTAACCCTCTCTCCAACCTTTTTTTATGCTAGACTTAATTATGCAAATTCGTCCTTGATTCTGAACTTTTACCGAGAAAATAAATCCCAAAAATAAATTTTTGAGGATTTTTACAAAAAGTCTAAAATTATAATTTTATAAAGAGACAAGTCAGAAATAGATTTCTTGTAATAAATACCATAACGAAATATATTATAGGCATATGGAAGATAAATTATTTCCAAAGACTTTACAATATCTTCAGCAATATAAGGAGACGGGCCAAAAATGACTTTTTTATAACAATCATCGTTCAAAATATTTGTAAGTATATTATATTTTTGATAAATTTTGGTGAAGTAAGAAACCATAAAGAGAAACTAAAAACAGTTTTCTATAATAAACAATGAAAACTAGTTTTGTCAAAAAAAAGCTTTAGATAAAATTCAATCCAAAGCTTGTTCATATCGCCCGATCTGCTTGTTCATATCGCACTATTCATACTATTTAGATTTCACTTTGAATAAATTTTTATCCACTGCCTTTTGGACAAAAATCCAACCCATAACAATCGTTCTGTTCAGACAATTTAGATCTTACTTGTATTGTATTTGAATTGTTGTTCTATTATATATTTTTTTTCTATTATGTAAAGTTCAAATTTGCCAACACATAATGCAATGTGTAATTTGTAGTTTTTAAATTTATACTTTAATATTTTAATGAAATTTGAATTGTTAATATATTTGTCCAATTCAGACTCAAATTTTGTATACAACGATGTAAACGTAACAAAACTGTAAAAGACGATACAAAAACATATTTTTTACACAAAATTATAAAGAGACGATAAAAAAAAACATATATTTAGTAATTAGAGTTGTCCATAATTATTAGGAAGAAACGACGCTGCTATGAGATTTTAACAAAAATATGTGGCTAAATCTAGAATAAATATACTTGTGTGCGCCCCACGATAGATCTGACTCTGCTGCTTTTCTTATAGAAAAGCAGCTTCCTCCTTTTCTTTCATCTTGACCGTTCAATATAATTCTACAGCTTCATTTGATTCTTCTAATATAATAATATATTTAGCCTACCCATTCTTCTTGCCCAAATGAGAGGTGCGATCGTCCCTGTCTTTCTTATTGAGATACACTCATTGCGTCTTGTCGCTCGCAGTGAGATCGTTTGTGATTAGGGGAGAGAGACAAGCTTTTTTCCTCGAATTTTCTTTCTCCTTCCTCTGAGTCTCTACTTTTCTGATTTTATCTCATCAAAACACTATTTCTCATTTACTTTACCAATTTGAAATTCTCTCATGCCTTCTTGATGAGATAGAATCTGTTGATTCAAACTCCTCATGTTGGTATGGAGTTTGGCACACTAGATGAAGCATAGGGTTTTCGGATTAGCTATGGAGGAAAGATAGGATTTAATTCTCGAAAAGATTTTAAGAATTAGAAAAAAGATGGACCGATTATATCGAGACGATTTGTTTGTTCTAATGAAGGATATCGCATGAATGACAAATGAAATCATGAAGTCAAAAGGCCCCGAGCTAAAACCCGAACCAGATGCCCTATTTGTTTTTCCCTCAAGTTGATATGACAAACGCAAAAATACCAAGTCTATGACTTTTACGAGGAGCATAATCATGTTTTACAATGCCATGAAGCAAATTGGTTTAATGTCATCACAACGTAAGATTCCAGAACCACTTGACATGACTATTAATTTAACCAATGATTCGGGAATTAAGTTGAGAGAAGCATATGAGCTTGATGGGACAAGAAGTTGGTGGTCAGGCAAACCTTCCCTTTACTAAAAGAGATCTTGCAAATTGCTTACAAGATAAGTGAAAGAAAATTTTGGCTCGTGGTGAAGCTGCAAGCATGCTAAGGTACTTTTATGACCAAACTTTAGATAATTGTTCCTTTCAGCATACCGAAATTACGATATTTGGAGTTGCTTTTCTATACAGTGAAACGGTTGATTCATTGAAGTGATTTTTTTGAAATTTTCTTAGCCACCCATAATAACAAGCACCCGAAACTATCTTCGCTAATCAAGACCTAGCTATGGGTATAGTACTAAAAGAGATAATGTCGAACACGTGCCATGATTTATGTACTTGACATATAAATCAAAATGCTATTAGGAATTTAACGGGCAAAAAAGAGAATGAAGGAGACAACATGATGATTAGTGGGAAATAAATTCTAAAGGCATTCAAAGCTTGTATGTATGAATATGATGATAAAAAAGAGTTTCTAGATGCCTTTAATTCCTTAATATGTAAGGTTCGTGGAATGAGTGTGACTAGTGGAGATGAGGTCCATGAAGAGCAGACAAAAAAGGAAGGCTAGTAAAAAGAAGATTAAAAGAGAAAATTGGTTGGATTTCATATTTAAGGTAGTAACATTGGAAATGCGAAGCACACAACTTAGTGAGAGTTTTTATCGAGATTTGAAAAGCTATTTAAAGTGAAATATGAATATAGTTTGATTAAGCATTTTGATAGGGTTCTTGTACAAAAGCGTAACAAAGAAGTAGATTCAGAGTACAAAATGAGAAAGAAGCAACCTAGAGTGAAGACAAATATCCCAATCCTTCAACAAGCTGGTGCATTGTACACGCAGCAGGTGTTTGAAATCTTTCAAAATGAATGAGAGGTGTCCATGGTAGCTTTTGTTAAGTCAAAAATTGAAGGGTCATTAACAACTTAGTATTGCATTTGGATTAGTACGTTAGGTAGTGATACTTGCTTGGATAAACATTTTCAAGTAGTTTTTAATCATGCAAATCAAATGGTAATTTGTAGCTGCAACAAATTCAAGAGAGTGAGAGTTTTATGTGGCCACATTTTAAAGGTACTTGATGTGATGGATTTTAAGTTAATACCATAAAATTACATTCTAAAAAGGTGGACTAGGGAAGCAAGGAGTGAGATTATTGAAGATTTTAATGAAAATATAATTATTGAGAATCCCGAGTTAGATTCCACAAATTGATATTGAGTTATTGCCCGAAAGCTTCTTAAGCTAGCTGCTAGGGCATTTGATTTTGAAGAAGTTTCGTAATTTGTTGATAAAGCATCTGACATACTTGGTAAGAAAGTCGAAGAAAAAATTCGAAACATTTAGAACACCTCAACTGATGGTGCTGATATTGTTTCTCTATTCCATCAACCAAATTTGGGACCAAAAAAAAGTTGTTTGATGGTGGACTCAACCCAAAACTCAGTTAGCTTCAAGAAGAAAAAAAGTAGGAAGAATGGAAAACACTTAGAAAATTGGGTTGAAAAAATAACAAAAACAAATAAAGAAAAATCAGCCAATGCAAAGGGGCAAAATGAAAATAATACCTCTCATAATGAACCACAACACCAGATTTGTAAGGTAAAACTCTACTATTTGTAAGGTAAAACAATACTCTTGAAATAATGCCTCTGGTCAAAGTTATGCTTATTTATAATTTTTTTCAAGGAATTGAGACATCTAATAATTTACTCACAGCAATATCGACAAAATATGAAGAATATGGATATCCAAATAGTTACATAAATTATCTAACGGTAGGATTTTTCTATATTTCAATTGAAAATAATTCTATAAACTAAATTTCTAATCTTATATTTTCTATTTGAAATTATTAGGGAAGATCAAGTACTGTTTTTTCACTACTTATTGATTGTATGGAAAGTGCATCTATGACTCAGGTTCAATATAATATACATATGTATACATATAAAACATTGTTATTTCACTAAAATTGCACATTGTTATTTCAAATTATATATATTTTTTCTTTTTTCGTAGGAGATAGCTGGAAGGGTCGATCATGAACCAACTCCTATTTTTTGTGAATTCATGATGAATAAAACTGTCACATCCCGCGACCACGGGTCGTAACAGTCCCTCGCCATAAGCATACAATACCGTGTATGCTTAGAAGGCAATTAACAATTTAATCCAAACAACAAGCAATATAAAACAAGTTTCTAAATATAAATCAAAGTACATAGTCTGGTTAGAATATAATACAACAAAAGTATCTCATCCGGATAACAACCATGAGGCCTACCCTAAAACTACACAATAAAACATATCTAGGGTCCTGTGATGGTCAACTACTAAGGCCAACTACTCACGTGCCACTCCGGAATCAGTCGCACCCGTACTTGTAAAATAACCCAAAGGGTGGGGGTGAGAATAAAATTCTCAATGCGAATTTGCCACAGTTTAGACTATTGGACTTGCAATCAGACTCCATATTCAGAAATGAAACCCAAACCAAAACAATTCAAACAGATATATATTCATAAATAACAGAATACCAATGCTCGACAACAATTAATCAAACTAAATCACAGTTTACGGAATTTTCAAGATGAATTTCAAACACAACACATATTTGGCTTAACTCGACTCATTAGGGCTTGTAGCAACTACAGATGTTATTTCGAGCTAGACCCTTTATCAAACCCTCGTCTATAGGGTTACTGACACCTACAGATGTTCCACCAAGTTGGACCATTTATCTGACACCCATCTGCAGTTGCTTGGCTTAACAGTTATTAAGGTTTGGTTCAAGTCACATAGAGAAAATTCTCTTTAGAATCGTTTCCAATATTCGTAATATTCAATTGGCCGTCCAAATGCATTAACACGTAAGAGAATGCCACCGAGCCACAAACGTTACACACTAGTCACCCACGATTTCAATTCACATATCATAACATAATTACCCTCCTTCGTCTCAACCGGTACTGGGAAACATTGAGAGCCGTTCACCTAATGCCATTAGGATTCTGGGAATCAAAGCCAGCATACAACCCAACTTTGCAAATTCATTGGATCCAAGTGCTTAACTTCGTAAATCCATTCACATACATAGTTTGTGGTGACTTTCAATTAAAATCAGATCGTAATGGATCGACACAACCAATAACCATACCAGCATGCAAATCACTCAAGTCACACCAATTCGAGTTTAATTTGATTGGGCTATGCAAATGATTTACACAATTCAATGATGCAGTCAATCAGATATTCAACATGACAAACGAATAAATAGTTTAATTCCTGAAAATAAAGTATCAAACAAGTCCAAGAATTCTACACCTGATTACAATGAGCGTATCGCTTATTTATGGATCAGGCATCTCGAAGTGTCCCACAAGGTCGTGCTCTATCGAGCCTACGCCTATATTGCACATATAGTTAGTTTAACATTGGTTCTCGTAACAATTCGATTTACCAATTGGTTAAACTCTAATTTGGTCATGTAGACACCCCCAAATTGTGTTATCTTGACAAAAAAATGCGTTTGCACCAAACGCAAGTTGAAAAATCCAAGACGAATGAATAATGTTATCTCCATGCACCTGCAAAATGAGGTACACTTCGCAATCAATTTTTTTTGGTAAGTACCATTTTTACTGCCTAGTTTCGAACTAAAAATGAGCACTATAGGTTGAACAAAATTCAGCATGAGAATATAATGAAAGATACTTCAAATATATATATACATATATATCCACATTAATAATGATTATACTGACAGTTTCCTATCCACGGTTTTAAGATAAATTCTAGTGCTTTGTATCACCTCACAAAATTAAGATAAAATCTAAAAAAATATAGATAGGATGAGGAAAAACATATTATCTCGCAAAATTAAGATAACATCTAATATATATATATATATATATATATATATGAGTGGGGTTAAAATGCACCCTCATTTTTATGCTCCAAACGTGCACCCTCCCCTCGTTTCTTCATTTTTAAAATTCAAATAGTTGATTTGAATCTACAAATGTGTTCTACATATTAAAATGTGCTTGGAGACCAAATTTTACATTTTTTGGAAATTTTTTACTATTTTTTCAGAATTTTTTATTAAACTAAACAATAATAAAAAATTCAGCACAGTGATGATTTTCAAAAATTCTGAAAAAATAGTAAAAAATTTCCAAAAAATGTAAAATTTGGTCTCCAAGCACATTTTAATATGTAGAACACGTTGGTAGATTCAAATCAACTATTTGAATTTTAAAAATGAAGAAACGAGGGGAGGGTGCACGTTTGGAGCACAAAAAGGAGGGTGCATTTTAACCCCACTATATATATATATATATATATATATATATATATATATATATATTGAGAAAAAAATATTATCTCGCAAAATTAAGATAAAATTTCAAAATTATGACATGAATTAGTTATTATTATGAATTACATTGTTCAAACCTAAACAAACGTTCGGTACACCAAAATACCAGTTCTAAGCATGAACCACATTTCTTATTGTGACAGGAACAAGTATTCAACCCTCGCTTAGACAAACTATAAATATCTAAACATGTAATACGCTATATATATATTTTTTTTTTCTGAAGTATAAAAATCTTAGATGAAGTATGACTGCGAATAAAAATCTTATAAAAGATATTTATTTCTTATATCCTCTTTTTAAGATTAAGCTAAGGATAAGGGTCACTCAATTAATTTAGTTTTAATAGTCTTAACGAGCTGTATTTAGTAAAACGTTTTGGATGAAACTACTATGCATATTAATTGTCACGCATCCAAAAATTTTAAGCAATCATTTGCTAAAAATAAAATATCATATCATTAACATGTTTATTTTTCACCCTCATCTTTTTATGAATCAAATGATAATTAATTATTGCTTCATGTATAAAACTAACATCGGTTTGCATCATCATGCCATGCTTCTCTTTTAGCATATATAGCCAAAATTAGTAAGTCACAAATGCATTTTTCAAGAAGAATATATATAATCATATCTTATCAATATTACTAACCATGTTTTATAAAATATGTGCAAACCCTTAATATTCATGCTTAGCTTTGCAAGACATTATTATCTATATCAAGCGTATATTTTTCTTCTCCACACAGAAACCTTTTTATATAAAGAATAACCTTTTGTGATTTAATACATATACCTTCTAATGCTATGAAAATCCAGAAAAAAAAAATACATCTAATAGGCTTCATAAATTGTGAGCATGATTACGCTACAAAGCCTAAGGAAAAAATTTGAGAAAAGTTCACCAAAGGAAGTTAGTAGCAAGATGACAAGTTGATTATAAAATGTATAGTCAAATCACTTGTGCAAGTGGCAAAACCAGCTAAGGAGCAACTTGAAACCCCTTTTCAGCTGGATTCTAGCTTCAATTTCCGCTCAATATTTGACTATTTCACATGATGTTGCATTTAAATATTAATTAAATTAATTTTTTCTTAAAGATATGATATATATACTGATTCTTATGGGTGAAAAATCATGTCATCCCAAAAGAAAAAATATTTCAAAAGAGTTAGCATGCCAATTCTAGTAAAACATAAGTGATCACCTAAAGTATAAAAAAATAATAACATGGTACTATCTACTTGCCTAATTAGAAGTTGGTAAGTATTAGAGATTATTTAACGCTTAATTATCCAAAAAATTACCAATGAATACAACTGGTAGGATACAATATATGAAGTCATATGGTGCAATAATCGTCTACCAATGAGCAAGTAGTAGATGTCCGTTAAATTTCAACACATCAATTCAGTGAGTTCGTGCATTATTATGAGAATATACTATTTAACTTTATTTTTCTTACTTGCTACTTCAAGCTAAGAGAGCAACTCCAAACATCACAAAAAAATTTATACATTTTATGTCTAAGAGTATGGTACTAGTAGCTGCCAACTATCTTACTTGAAGCAAAAATTATCTAGTTTAAAATTCATCATTTAGGTCCTAAAATTTAAACCCTAAATTATTTACCTAAACTTACAAATATTAGCAGTATTTTTCTGATTTAAGTCATATGCAAAAATCCCAGCAGCCAGAAAAACAAGCAAAAAAAAAATTCAGCAGTAACAAAATTCCAGCACCAAATTGAGCAGTGGAAAAATGATATTAAGGACAATATAATTAGCAAATTTATGTATATTAAAAATATATAGTATGGTCATATCTTTGCAGCAACTTTTCAGCTTTTTATCTTCTTGAAAATCACCTAAAATAAGTACAAATCTCTGAAATAAACAGCAGGATTCCAACTGCTGTACTTTCCACTTGTTCTTGGTAAAAAAAACACGATTAAAGTGTGCAAAATGGCTATTAAAATTAAGAAAAACTAGCTAAGTACCTGTCTACATTGTTTGGATTTTTCTCCTGCATTATAATCATTATATTTCAGTGTTTTTCACAGCCTTTTTCTAGTTCTAGTCAAATCTGTTCAAAACAGGATCAGCTGTGGGGCATGGCTTCTTGCAGCAGATTAAGCATGATTTTAAGCTTCAAATGGCTTCCAACTCCACCTATAAATAGCCTTCTACATCTTCACTTCATCTTCATGGTTGGTTAGAGCATCCAAAGCACAAAAAAGAGAGCAAAACGCCCATAATTCAGCCCACAAAAAAAAACAGCAAGGAAGAAAAACAGTTGTTCCACAAATATCCTCATGAAACCCTAACATAATGACCCTCAAAAATCATGAGTGACATCCTTGTTATGTTATTCCATTAACCAAGTTCTCAAATACTAAAACCATTCATCCAAGCCATCGAAGAAATTATCATAACGTGCTGATAACAAGGATGAAGACCATTGTGGCTTGAAATTTTTTGATTAATTTTCATTCTCTCTTAGTTGCTTTGTTTCTGTTTTTTCTTCTTTCTTCCTTCTTTTTATTGTTGTTTGTCCGGCTTGTCTATCTCATTTTGTAATATACATTATCGTTGAAATAAATTTTTGAAAGCTAGAATTAGTAGAAACCAATTGATCGGGTGAGTGTGGTGCTTAGCACCTTCCACATTCATAACTAAGACACGAACTTAGCTTATCCATGGGCATAAAATAAATCAAATTATATATTTCCCGTTGCATTACGGGTGGCGACTCCGAATAAAATTTAAATCACATTTAAAAAGTTGAGTCGAGCGTTGGTTTCATAGCACGGTAGCTACAGGTCAAAACTGCAAATTAGCTGTTAATTGTTCTAGAAATTCAAGATCGAGAGGTAACCCTACTGATTACAAGTCTAATTGGTTGGATTAAACTAATCAATTCACGATTATGTCAAATTTTGGTTTTGGCACGAAAATCCTAAAAATCAATCTCCGAAATCGGAATGAAATCCGGAAAGAATCGGCAAATAAACGGTCAAAGAAGCTTAAGGAGCTAGTCTACAAGCAATTCAAATACAAATCTCGGGTTTAAAATGAAAACCCGAGCAATCGAGAAATTCAAGATTTTAGAGAGAAATGGGAAGAGAAAGAAATACCGAATAGGAGGGCTAGGAGAGATCTACGGCCACTTGCTTAGTTCCAACTTCGATTTCTCGCAACAATCGGGGGTTTGAGAGGAAAAGAAAACTCTCTCACCCTTTTTCTTCTCTCTTGGCGAAAATCCCAAAGAACTGGGGAAAGGGGCGGAGGGGAAGAGAGAGAAAGAAAGAAATTTTGGGCTTTTATGAAAAGATACCTGAGTGCGGACGCACCCAATTCAGTGCGGGTTGGCCAATCGCACTCAGCACTTAGAACATATTTTCAGCAGTTGAAAATACACAGAAATATACACGAGTGCAGACACACTCATTTTCAGTGCAGGTCAATAACCCGCACTCAACACTTGGCAGAATTTCGACAGCTTGGAAAACACATAAAAGAATACCCTAGTGCGGATGCACTCAGTCTAGTGCAGACGCAATTAGTACTTAGTCAAATTTTCATGAAAACGACACTGAACAAGGGAAATGTCTGAGCGTAATGCGGACGCACTCAATTTCAGTGCGGGTCGATCACCCGCACGCAAGACTTGGTCAGAATTGAAGGAAAAGAGAAATTGAAATGAGTGCAGGTCACCCATTCGCACTCACACTAGTGTGGACGCACTGAGGAGAAATTCAAACAACAATCTAAGGCAAACAAAGGCCAGTGCGGGTCAGGCACCCACACTCACCACCAGTGCGGATGCACTGAGCCTATAAAGTCTCAAATTCTCGAAATTTCAACACGATTTCGATTCACACTTGACTTACTTATTTAAAGGAACCTTAATTAAGGTTTAAACTTCCATTTTGTTAGCACGATCTTCGATTCTTGCTTTTAAGATATTCAAAAATAAATTGTTAAAATTTCGTAACGTAACAGAAACAACCAATTTGCAAAACCTTCATGATGTAAGCAGCTCGATGCACGAGCAATGTTGAAGTCATACATAACTTTCTTTGAAGTAGTCCATTTTGTATTGAGAGTATCTCATTTTGTTTATTTTGTTATATGCAAGTTCTTTAAAGAGATAGCCTCTTTTTGTGTGGCCTGAAGAGATTCATATTTTTGTATAGAAATTGAATAAACTTCTAGCACATTGATTGGTTCACTTAATTGATTAAAGTGTACATTTTGCAAAACTCAAGGGCTGGAGTATTAATTTTGAATGTTTTATATGTGTTGTCCAAATTTACAAGATGTGATATATGTGAACATTGTTTTGATTTGTTCTATAGCTGAACAAATATAGCATATTGTTGATTATGATTAAAGATTAATGAAAAAGGATAATTTGATCAAAAGAATATGAAACCATGAACTAGAAATTGATTTTCACTTATTCTGACAAAAAAGTAATTTGAGCAATAATAAATAATAATAATAATAATAATAATAATAGGGACCTAGTTGTAAAATTTTCACTTATTTTGACAAGCTGAAACCTTTCCTATATTATAAGTTTTTTTTTTTTCTTTGGATCTCATATGTTTTAATTATAATATAATATATGAATCTATTTTTTGTTTTTTAGTTTTCATATTCTCATCATTTGGGTAATTTTCACAATCTGACATTCATCATTGGGTTTGGATATAAACAGTGTTATAAAATACCATATATACACCCATATATTCGTTTGTGGCCCAATACCGCATAGGAAAATTGACAATGCGGCACAATATGCTGATTTTAACCTATATACACAATTGGGAATAAGTACGATTTTATTGAAGTACACATACGGCTCAGGCCTAGAGGATTTCCAGTTATTTATTGGACCATGTACCGAGATGTATATAAATGATTCAAACTGCTTTTTATTTATGTTGTGGGACTAATGATAAGCAAGAACCGGGATTTATTCATTGCCTTTAATAGTCAAGATAGTGACAGTTGTTTCCAATACTTTTGAGATGAGTAATTTATAAATGGGGAGTGCTATTTTAAGGTCAATAATTACTAAATTGAGGGCTAAGAGAAAATTTTATGTATAAATATCTATTTTATCCTTGTACTCTCTCTTATCTCTCTCAATCAATTAATACAAAAGTTAATAAATGAAACAATATATTTGCATTTCTAAAAGTAACTCAAATAATGGAAGGTATTTATTGCTTGTTGATTTTACGGAACAGTGGTGGAAATAAATGAGTTGGATTTATGGAACAGTGATGGAAATAAATGAGACAGTGAATTGAGAAAATGAACTGTGTATCTCGTTGATTTTTACAGTGAGCTTTTATAGCTGTAATGTACAGCTGTTGGAAACATAACGGTAACTTTTGGAAAAAATGAGATATAAAGGTTGAGTAACTTTATTAACTTTTAGTTGCTCCCTTTAATGCTCATACTAGCCTATGATGAATAAAATACCGTAATGGTATAATCTGAGGCTATTATTAGTCCCTAATCCTAATTAGTTCTTAACACTCCCCCTCAAGTTAGGCGTATAGATATCAATCAAGCCTAACTTGCCTATATTTTTTTCAAATAATTTCGGATCTAACCCTTTTGTAAAGACATCCGCTAATTGATTCTCACTTCTAACGAATGGAGTTTCAATTTCTTTCGCTTGAATTTTTTCTCTAATGAAATGGCAATCAACTTCGATATGTTTAGTTCTCTCATGAAATACTGGATTTGATGCTATGTGGCGAGCCGATTGATTATCACAAAACATTTGCATTGGCGCATTAATTTTAATTCCCAAATCCGAAAGCAATTGCTTGATCCATGTCAACTCACTTGCGGTGGACGCCATGGCACGATATTCTGCTTCGGCGCTTGATCGTGCCACGACGTTTTGTTTCTTGCTTTTCCATGTGACTAAGTTTCCGCCTACAAATGTGCAAAATCCGGTTGTCGATTTTCGATCGAAGCTACCGGCCCAATCTGCATCGGAATAGCCACATACATTGTTAGAATTATTGTTTCTCATGCAAATTCCTTTTCCCGGGGTTCCCTTTAGATATTTTAAAATTTTATTAATTGCTTCTAAATGAGGTGTTCTTGGTGAATGCATAAATTTGCTAATTTGGCTTACCGAAAAAGAAATGTCCGGACGAGTTACGGTTAGGTATATTAATTTACCTACAAGTCTTTGAAATTGATTGACATCTTCTAAAGGTTCTCCATCCTCAATATTTAACTTGTACCTACCGTCTATCGGTGTAGAGGCCGGTTTGCACCCTATCTTACCGGTTTCTTTTAATAAATCTAAAATATATTTTCGTTGAGAAATAAATAACCCCTCTTTTGAGTAAGCTATTTCTATACCTAAAAAATATTTTAAATAACCTAAATCTTTAATGTCAAATTGTTTCTTCAATTGAGATTTTATTCTTTGAATTTCTTCTTGATTATTTCCGGTAATTATAAGGTCATCTACATATACTAATACAATAGTAGTGTTGGTTCCTAAATTTTTTACAAATAATGAGTGATCGGCATCACTAATTTTAAAATTACAAGAAATTAAATAGGAGCTTAGTTTGCCATACCATGCCCTTGGAGATTGCTTTAATCCATAGATTGACTTCTTCAATTTGCAAACTAATCTATGTTCATTTTCTTTCTCATGATCGGGTGGTAAATTCATATACACTTCTTCCTCAAGTGTTCCTTGAAGAAAGGCATTTTTTACGTCCATTTGGTATAGTTTCCAATTTTGGTTTACCGCAATAGAAAATAAAATCCTTACGGTATTCATTTTGGCCACCGGTGCAAATGTCTCATAATAGTCTATACCATAATTTTGGGTGTACCCTTTGGCAACCAAGCGTGCCTTGTACCGTTCTATGGTACCGTCACTATTATACTTAATTTTATATATCCATCTACATCCTACGGTTTTTTTATTATTTGGTAGTTGTACAATTACCCATGTTTCATTTTTCTCAAGTGCCTCCAATTCTTCTTTCATGGCCTTAATCCAAATAGGATTTTTTACGGCTTCAAGGTAATTATTTGGTTCGGGTTCTTTAGAAATAGAGGTGAGAAATAATTTATGTGGAATTGAAATTCCATCATAAGAAATAAAATTCTCAATAGGATATTGTACCTTGTATGTTACAAAGTCTCTTAACCTTGTTGACGGTTGTATGGGCCTTGTCGATCTTCGTAGTGGAGTTTCCTCTTCATTAGTGTTGTTCGTACAATAATCTTTTACGTCTATTTGACTAATTTGCAAAAACATACAATTATTGAATTTTACAATTTCTTCTATTTTGAGAATATGTAGGTCCAAGAAGAGTAAGAACTGTTGAATAATAAGCTTGGACTGAAGAAATCATGAAGACCTTTATCAAGAATACATATTGTAAAATCAAATGCTTGGTAAAGTATGTGTGAGGTTGATTAAATTGAGATAAAACGTTATGAACGTTTTTAAAACGTTGGTAACGTTTTAAAATAATAAGAAGCCTCAAAAGAATCAAGTTATAACGTTATAACGTTATACAACCGTTATAACGTTTGTAAAACGTTACAACGGTTATAAAACGTTATGTAACGTTTTCTAAGCTGTCAGAGAATTAAAACCCTAAATCGTATTTGAATAAAACGTTGGTAACGTTTGATAAAACGTTGGTAACGTTTTATATCAAACAGCTCATTTTTGAGCTGCCACTATAAATAGATTGAAGGGATCACTTTCAAATCTATCTCAGCCGACCCTAATCATTTCTAAAGCGATTTTCTGAGAGCTTAGCCTACTCCATTGTTGTGAGAGCTTAAAACTTCAAAATCCCTCAAGCAACCTCAAACCTACTTCACTAATCTTGATCTAGATTAGGTTAGAGTAATCTATTGAGTGTTTCTCTTGTTCTTGAGTAGCTT